>JAHRHJ020003127.1:0-264591 GCA_019776745.2 Taxus chinensis | reverse complement strand
ACCCCATAAACCTATGGGTCAAAAATCCCACCCATATGAGAAAAGCACATTTCCCGCGATATTAGGCACATTTTTTGAGGACATTTTTTTTTTGTCAATCTTGATGTATAAACATACTGCATTAGTACCAATCCATTGTGTGATTCTATGCTTGTTTGACTACTATAGGCCATAGGATTCTATTTCTAATAATC
This sequence comes from Taxus chinensis, assembly GCA_019776745.2. Taxonomy (NCBI): domain Eukaryota; kingdom Viridiplantae; phylum Streptophyta; class Pinopsida; order Cupressales; family Taxaceae; genus Taxus; species Taxus chinensis. The sequence goes on along the minus strand of JAHRHJ020003127.1, from coordinate 264,397 downwards.
TACATTATCTAATTCATGACTAGTTTACACACATTTTTTTATGCATTACTTGCACTATGCAAATTTTCTGATACATTACTTCTTTTACGCATATACTACTTGCTACATATTTACATTTTACACATATTGTTTGATACATTACTTTTTGGGGAACACACTGATTTATTTATTCGCATACTTGTTAACTACACATGGTGCTTAGAACACACATTTCTTGAGACATTGTTTCTCATACATTGTTGCATACAACTATTGTTTGAAACATATTTCTTGGAACGTTTTGTAGAAATATTTCTCATGACACATTGTGTGGCACACTTTACCTGACATATTTTTTTGACACATTAGTGTTTGAAACTTTCTTAACATTGATAACTAACTATTACTAGCACTATTTGAGTCATCATTGTGATTTATTGTTATTCGTCTATGTCTTATGGAGAATCTTCCCTAACATGTATTTTCATGTCATGCCGCAAGTCCCCAAGGATCCTTTAGTGTCGAGACATGTGTATATTAACATACTAATATGTTGTTCACTACTATCCTATTAAATTTAAATTTTGAAGACTGACTGCTACTCGACTGCTTAATAGTAACTTTTACACCCGACTGCTACCCGAATGCTCCATGGTTGCTACCCGACACATCTCTAACCCTAATCGTGTCCATGGTGGCGGCTCTGCTCTTAGACGAGAAAATAATGTGGCTACGAGTATGGGTTTCATGGGCTACACCAGGGCTAGGGTGGGCAGCGGATCTCCTTCTTCCCCTGGCGATGGTCAGGCTTGTAATTTGTCTCCTGAATGTAAGGATGCAATGTGACCCTTTCAACCTGCAATTAGAGGTGGCAAGGCTTTGGAGGCTAATCACGAGGACTCGACCCTATCTTGGATTAATCTTTCTTTTACATCCTCTGAGGATGGCGGTTAGTCTCCCTCTGGTGGAGATGGGGCACCGGAACTGGGAGTTCACCATGCTCTTGATGGGACTGGCCAAGACGGCATCTATTCACGGCCCCACTGTAACCTCATTCAAGGATGCATTAAGGGGCAAGGATTCTCCTATGAAGCCTGTAGAAAATACCCCATGCATAACATTTGGGGAGGAGGTCATTACAACTGAAAAATACTATCAAGAACATGCTCTGATCTATAGATTCAGAGGACTCTGGCCTAGCCTTCCTGACCTACACACATGGATTTCCAAGCACTAGACTCCTTTGCTCGCTGGGAGGTTAGACTTATATCTGTGTGCTAAAGGTATCTTCATTATGAATTTTTCTTCAATAGCTGATAAAAACCTCCATCGCTTCCAAGCTTTGGGTTTTCCAATCTAAGTCCCTGGTCATTAAACCCTGGTTCCCCTCTTTTAACCCACTCACTGAGTCCTTTTCATGAAAACCTGTTTGGATCTGACTGCCCCATTTACCCCTCCAATTCTGGAGTAGTGAATGTTTGAAATCTATTGGAAACACCTTGGGAACTACACTTTTTATAGATTCTCAAACTTTTGATTACACCCACACTACCTATGCTCGGATCTTGGTGGAACTTGACACGGCTAAAAACCTCCCCGCAACCATTGATCTTAGGGTGTAAAGCAGAACTTGGTCGCAACCTTTATATTACAAAGGTATTCCATTTCGATGCAGAAGGTGTTTTTGTTTAGGTCATACCTCTATTACTTGTGGGATGGCAAAGTGCCAACATGATAAACACAGTTAGTGGAAGGATGCCCTCCCAGAACATTTGGTTTTCGATGCAAAAGAGGACCTTAAATCAAATTCAAATGCTGAGGTTGAATCTGACTTTGTCCCTGAAACCCCTTTATTGGAAAATCCTATTGCCAACAGCAAGGAAATTGAAACAAATTTATCTCATTTAGTTGTTGACAGCAAGGAAAAAAAATAAATTTATCTCATGAAAACAATGATGTTGTTTCTGTTGGAACTATTGCAACTATGGAAAATTCTCCTTTTTCTAACCCTCCATTTGTTGAGTCATCATCAATTTGGGTAACTATCCGTAAAAAAAAAAAGTTTATTTTAAAGAATGCCACTTCTCCGCCTTGATGATTTGTCTCTCTTTTGGTGTTCGGCTATTCTACATTGTCCCTTGTCTTTAACGAACAGTGGTTTTTGGATCTGCCACGGTGTTGCGGTGCTGTTGCAGACTGGTTGTTGCTTTTCAGCTTTTTTTTGCTGAATTGTTGTTGGGTGTTGGTACTTTTCTGAGCAGATTGTTTTCTGCTGTTGGGCTTCCATGATTCAATCTTGGATTTTGAGCCTTCATATACAAGGGTATAGTCCCTTTCAAAAAATTATTTACCAATAATTAAAAAAAACTACTATCCTATTAGATAGAAAATTTTGTGGATTAGTGGACATGTTTATAATATGATTTCCCATGAGATGAAACATATAATACTCATTCTCTATTGATCATATTAGAATAAAATTTGTTATACATAATTTATTTATGGTTCACATGATATATTCTTTAGTTATACATATTACAACTAACCACTTTTCTCGTTTGATATAATTTATACACAATGCCATCCCTCACCTCATAAGGAGGGCATATTGTGGGATTTATAAAAATTTCACGTAGATCATGACCATGCGCCATATGATATTTGTATACACTCGATTTGATGATTTAACTTTTGTCACTTATGGTTGTGACAATGCTCCTTCACTAAGAAAAATATCTAGATCACATCCCCACTTAGTATATATTACAACCTCTCTTCCAACTATATTATTCATACACATTGATGTGTCATCACATTCTGACTATAAATTCATAAAATCAATACTTAAAATTTTCTTATCATGATACAAATTTCATATTTCACTCACTACCACCTTGTCTCAAACCATACAATAGGGTTAGGATGTAATTTCTGGTCCCAACCAACATGTACTGTTTTGGACTGACACATCCTCCAACCATAATTTTGATAAATTTGGAAATTTTTAATCTAGATTAAATACTAAAATTGAATATGTTGGTTTTACTTATACCAAATATTAGAATTTGATTTGGCTATTATTGGAATCCAAAAAGAGTTTTTTTTTGAATTGTATGTCATGTATGAGGGATTTCCATTTTAGGGGTTTACAATTTTTTTGTACGAATAATAAATACTTATTGGAATAATTAATAAATTTATAGCTTTATAATGCATAGAAAATACTTATATTGTTCATTCTCATACAAACAAACATTATTATCTTATATTGAAAGGGCATATTCCCATTCTCATATAAGAATCATAGAAGAAAAATAAAGGTAATATTTAATTTGTTTTAGAATGGAAAGTTGCCCATTCTCACATCCTTTATAGTGATATTAAAATTATTAAGTTCAATATTGCTTCAATGAGTTAGAATGGTTAGAAAAGGCATATGCCCATTCTCATACAAATAAAGAGTTTTATTATTGTTATGAAAATGAGCATATGCCATTTCTCATACAAACAAATATTTTTATCATTGTGATGAGAATGGGCATATATCCATTCTCATAAACTTAATATAGAAAGAAAGAAAAATTTGGATGTGATTTATTTTAACTATGGGGTCGTGCACATTTGATTGAACTGTATATTTTACATATTTTATCATATATATTTGTGTCTAATATTGCTTCTAATTTATGATATCAATAAAAATTGACAAATGTTTAATTATAACACAAATTTATATGCATAGAATGAAGGTAGGAAATGTGTTTTTATGAGATAAATATAACATAAAATGATGATAATAAATGAATTTTTAAGAGATAGTCTACACAAATAAACCAATATTTGTATATTTTTATGAGATAAAATTTAAAAAAAACAACTATTTTATACACAATAGTAACAAGTAAACTCAATCAAGCTCAATATTCATGGAAATGTGTTGTTATGATAAAAAACAAGTCACAGTTATTTTTGTATAAAATGATGGTAATAAATCCATTGTTATGAAATAGACTAAAAAAACCAATAATTGAATGAATTTTTATAAGAAAGACTAAAAAAAACACTAAATTTATCTATATATATTAATCAACATAATAGTATCAAATACACCCAATCAAGCTCAATAACTTATATTTTAAATGTTTCCAAAGTCTGATGTAAATTTGGGTGTGGACCCACATGATTTAACCATGTACATAAATGTGTGAAATTTTTTCTATCAAAATGTATTGTGCCATTAAATTTCTAGCTAGAAGGCAATCCAAATAAAAGTGCCTCAATTTTGCCATGAACAAAACATTTTGTTTCACCTATGAACAATATGTTTTTTGCTCCATATATTTGAGTGTACTTTTCATGAACCTTTTGCATATTGTTTTTGTAAATTGGGACAATATTCCCCTTCTTTAATCTTAAAAATTTGTTGCTAATTTCACACTCCGTTATGCCCCAACAAAAAATAAATTCAATATTTCTTAGTCAATAAATTTTTTGAATGAAGGCATGTCGTTCTCTTGAATGTAGGTATGTAAACCATAATCCAATATAAAAATGTTGTCATGCTATCCTTAACAAGTCAGGGCTAAAAGTATGACTAAAGTATTAGTAACATGCATATGTAAATTGTGGTTGTATGGTCAACGATCTAAATTCAGATAGCTCTGGAACTCCAAAAATTAATTCTTTTACCCCAAAACCAATAACTTATTTCCATGGAAAACAATATGTGAAAAACCAACCAATAACATAACTCTTTTTCAATAAATTAAATCATAGATTTTATTATCTGATTTTATTGATAATTACTTTTTTTTTGTATAAACCTATCAAATCTAGTTTTGAGGAATGAAAGAGTGGGAAAATAGAAGATTTTCAAATATCTCTTTGTTCCTTCACAAGAATCACTCTCTCATGAGATTACAAATTGACAACCAGCTAAGAAGAAGCCAAAATGAGGGGATCATTACAATTTATAGGAGAGAGATGTCTCTTCATCTTCCTAATGAGACTTCATATGCCTTTCTCTAACTTTAGACTCTTTATATTCCCAATAAAATATTAAGTACCTTTTATATAATCAAGGTGACTTAATTTACATTAGGTTTCTAAAGTTGTATTTCGAATAACTTAAAGGCATATCAAAAATTACAAACCCCAATGAAGAATTAGAACATTTTCGAAGAAAAAGAAATTTTGGGGGAGGAAGAGAGAGAGAGAGAAGGAAGGAGGGGGAATAATGATGTTGACGATGAAAGATACACCTCCGATGAAGTCTATGGCTCCTTCCAGATGACTCGATGGAATGTCCCATTGTGAAAATATTTGAATCCCTAAACTATTTGCACCTCTAGAAGCTCCTTTAGGTGGTTAAAGGACACCTTGGGTTAAGTGTTCAAAAAAAAAAAACTTGTTAAATGAATTCATTGATGCCCATGAACACTGACTCACATAGATCCTTTCCAAAGAGATAGGAGAACATAACCGATCCTATCAAGTTGAATGAATTGTTTCATCGATGACCAAAAATTCCACCCCTGCACATGCTATACATGTTCCCCGAACCATGACTTGAGTTTCGAAAGACACTATCGAATTCCTTGAGATGGATCTCAAATGCCCTGTGAGAAATGCCTATGATGATCCCGAATGATGATGTTGACCCGAATGATCATCCCTTTATGTTCCATTATGCCCAAATTTACTTTTGAGTGTGACTTATCATTAATAGCAAGTTCCTAGATGGGAGACTTACAATTTTTGTAAGAGGTTATTTTTTTCTCTTCTTGACCATCCTGATGTGATGAACTTCTTCATTCACCCCTACGCACACTTCCTTCACCTTGACCACTTATTGGGGTGACTTACTATTTTTAGTAAGCACCCATATATTGAAATTACTATTTTTAGTAAGTGTTCATTTTCGTTGTTTTCTACTCCAGAAAATAATTCTGACTTCTTGATGATCTATAGTGTACATTGTCTTCGCGACAACCAGTTTTGATGATGGCTTTCCAAACATAACAAGTATGTATAGGAAAACTTAATATTTTTGGAAAGTGTATTTTTGGTGCTTGGTTTGTGATGAAACACATATTTTTGGACTTTTCTCATCTTTGTGATCTTATCCTCTGAATTTCACTTGATTTTTTTGGTCAAAAAGCTTGAAAAGAAAAAAATGAAATTTTCACTTGGTAGAGGCTTCGGGCACGGAGCTATCATGGTGGCCATTAATGGAGCTCAAAAATTTATAGGTCTGGTTTTTCCTCCGATCATGATGAAATTAACTCCATTGCAATAGGTTTTTCATTTGGAGTCTGTGTGCAATTTTTTAGCTCGATCCGACTGTCATATTGGTGAAAATATGACGAATGAGAGCTAGGGCACTAAAATTAGTTTTTGTTATAGAAAATAATATAGAGAATCATTTGAACCTCCATTTATTACATCATGATAGCCTTTTAAATGAGGAGGTCTGTAAAAAAAATTATCTCGATTCGTTGAATGGTCTGAAAGATATGAATGAATCTTCGTTTAGTGACTTCGGGTGTTTCTTTGAAAAACTTCGTTTTTTCTTCACCGTTTTTTCGTTCTTTCTCGTTATTAATTTTTTTGACCATTTTTTTCTGAGATCTCTATATTTTAAATTTTTGGGAACTTTCATGGAGATGATTGAGTGCATAAATGGAGGTAAGAAGCTCTGGAAAAAAATTCGCTAGAGCTCTGGCAAGGTATGGAGGTGTGGGGTGATGGAATGGAGTGAAAAATGATTAAGTCTAGTATATATTCATTCATCCCAAATGAGAAATCATGAGGGATGGGTTCATTTTTGTGTCCATTATGTCCCTTTGATAAAGGGATGAAAGGGATGCAATTTTCCCCATCGCACTTGGTTGCGATACTGTGCGAAATTTGACTGGGTGTGCGTTTGAGTAAGGGAGCTTGGGAGAAGCACCTAGGAGTTGAGTTTCAAGCGTATGGAGAACCAAAGGAATAAGTGGGGCTGGGAGAATTTTTGTGTCCCTTATGTCCTGTTAGCTAAAGGGCCTAAAGGGACATCAATTTCCACACCACGCCAAGTTGCGACACTTGGTGATCATCCGTGCAGTGAGAGGAAAGGCTCCGACTAGCTCCTGGGGGCTAAACTGGCAATGTGGAGGGTCGCGTTGGTGTCCTGGGGGAAAAAATGGATGAGAATTTTTGTGTCCCTTATGTCCCTTTTCTAAAGGGATGAAAGGGACATGAAATCCAACCAGGCTCTTGGTGCTGACATGTGTCCACTTCAAAAATTAGCTAAGTATCAAACTTGTACCTTGAGCCAACTTGTGGCGAAGATAAATCGAGATTCTGGATGAGTTTGAAGGTGAAATTTTATATGAATTTGATTTTAAAACACCCAATGAGTTTAATTGTTATATTTTGGAGCTTCAAATCTGAGTTCATAACCTCAAAATTACCCATTATTTCTCGAGACCACATGTTACACAACACACGGCATAAGAATGAATTGCCTAGGGAATTGCATGATGTTTCAAGATGTATAGTTTTTCCACAATTTAGGGCATGGAAAATACCTTCCATAGGTAATTTTTAGGCTCTTGAATCTTCACTAAGATCCTATAATATTTTCTTGAAGTTCAAGAACTCCTTCGTGGTGTGAGAGTGTCATTTTTGAGACCTCTTCTTCCTTTTAACAGTTATGCCATACACTCAAATCACGTGAAAGTAAAATACTATCTATGGGAAAAATGAAGTATTATGACACTTCTTCCTACTCATCTTCTAACAAGTTTCAAGCTAAATCTACATTTAAAACATCTCCTTAGCTTACTAACGTTAAAGCTATTGTCAATGTTGTTTATCCACCAGCCAAGCTCCAATTACAATCCATGAGATACACCTTTACTAAGCTACCTTGTGCACCTCACTTCTTATTAGCGCAACTCACTGAAAGTAATCTGATTACTCTCCTTCCACTACTAAATATAGATCCCTCTCGACCATGTGGTCTTCACTACGATTAAATTCACACTGTGATTACCACCCATGAAATGGGAATTCTATTGATTGTTGTTTTAAGCTTAAATATATCATTCAATATCTCATTGATGAAAATACAATCAAAATCCCATAGCCCTCTACTTCTAAACCGGTCAATGATAATCAAAAGCTTAAAATTTTCAATGAACCATTAAAAAAAATTACAAGCCAACTACTGATTCATTTGACAATCATACATATTGTGTTTTTCCTCCTCCCTCATCAGCACCACTTGATTTCCTCATTTCTACTACTGACATGCCACCACTAGTTATTACGTTCTCGGATCATCATTACCATGCTACATTTTCCTTTAATTCATTTCATATTAATTTACCTTATGGACCTGTCATCCTTCCCATTACTATTGGGTCCCTTATCATACTAACACCATTCCTCATTATATCTAAAATCAAGGGTTGTGAAATGGTATTAGGTCTACCTTTACTCTGAGCTACCCAAGTTATCCCTTCCATCCTTTACTTATGTCTTAAATTCATTCATAACAAGAAATTCATCACCATCAAATGAACACCACCATGTACACCATTACCTCAATCCACTCTTGCATCTAATTTAGCGCCAATCATGACATCTAAGTCCCCTTCACCTCTCTCTAAATATATCTCCGTACCTAGCTCTCACATTCGTACATGGCCCACATCACAACCTTGTCATCCTCATTGGTCCATGAGTCCACCAAGTTGGATAAGCTCCCTACCAGGGAATCTCATTCCTATAAGTGTTCTCTACCTCCTTTACCACATAGGTCTCCTTCACATAAACATAGATACTCTCCTACAAGACTACTTCTAGACCATGGTCAGATGCCCTATTTCTCAGATACCAGATAAGGGCCCCTCACTCTTCACTATTGTTAGATATCTTTATATCCCTCACACACTTAGGGGGCATCATACTTTTCTCCCCCCATCACTATCGGTTGTATTTATTATCTACCAAAATTCACGCTCTATGATTCACGATAAATATTTCCTAGCATCTAGTTTCAATCACATATAACACTTTCATTACCCAATGACGCACTTGTGTTCTCAAGGTTCATACATGAATGTTGAGGGAATTAAATGAACCTTACTCGCACACTTGTGGGACATCACACTTACTTCCCCCTCTATCATTCTTTGCTATCTCTATCACGTTCTATTCTTCACAGTAAATCTTTCCTAGAATCTACACTCAATCAAATGCAATACCTTTGCCACCTGGTGACGAACTTTAGTTCTACGATTCATACTTAAATATTGAGGGAGAATTCCTACATGAACCTCATCTCACACACATCTACTATGGGAAACATATATCCTCTCCTCTACATATTTTACATATCGCAGCACACCATCAAAATCACATAGCATCTGCACATAATGGTTGTACTTACTATTGCTATCTTATTCTACTTACATGTTACACTTTGTTTCCTATGCTAATCATATACTTAGTATTTCATTATCTTCCTATACACACATGCGCATTCACGTGGTATCTTGAGGTGAATACAAGACTTTCACATATTCATACATGATGCATGATGCTTGACACCTCTCTTCACCAATCCCACTAAAGCTCCTAGGGGCATTTACCATTTACTACTCTCATACTACACACTCATAGGTTCTATTGTTATAGTATCTATCGCTTACTGTCACTTTCCTTTTCATTGATCTATACATGCTTTGAAATACTATTTATCTCTCTAACATGTTAATGGGTGCTTTCATGTGTAGCATTTTACTTACAGTATTCAATACAACCATGGTTATATGTAACCTTTTTCTTACTACTTGCACACTATTGTTTTCTACTGTTTGCAGGCTACACCCTATGTCTTGTTTGATCATTGTTTTTAACTATGATTATCTTATGAAATTTTGAGTGATGTCCCATGTATGCAACCCACTTTTTTCGGTACCATTTTGTCTTCATAGTTGTTTGTTACATTGTATTTCTATTGCATGTGCTAGATCATTTTACACTAACACTTGTTTACTAGTTACACTATTGTTTGCATGTGCCTTAGTTTCTACCATGTACATCCCCTACCCCATGTAGGTATCTAATATCATGATATCCATATCAGCTATAAGTTCCTCTCCTTTGGGTCCACATTCTCCTACATTTAATCACATGCACTCCAAACATGAGGGGGGGAATCTATTGGGTGAAAAATCACCCTTCAAGTAGTACATAACCTTAGAGATAGATCATAATAGTACAGAATTGACAACAGACACATAGTTACAGAGTGTTCTAGAATTAGACTTGGATCACAAACACAAAGAATACACTAGTGCACCCAATATCAGGACAAGAACTAGTGGTAGGTCCTTGTGTCCCCCTTGGGACATTAGTGTCCTAGGGGGAAAATAGTCAATTTCTCAGTTCAACACATTTTCAGTAGTAATTTACAGATCATAGTTCTAACAGTAGTTTCAGTCACTTGAACTCCAATTGGTTATAGATTAAATCATTTAGTTGCAATCAGTTACAAATTCAGGACATGCCATTTGTAGTGGCACTTATTTCAGAAGTGTCATGGAAATAGAGTAAAAAAAACCTCTCTCCCCAACACTCTTCTCTTGGCATGAGATCACCCAAAATACTCTTCCTTGGCATGAGATTGCCAAAAAAACTCATTCTTGGCATGAGATCACCCAAAAAACTCATTCTTTGTGTAATATCACCAAAAAAACTTGTCACTTGGTAGCATGAGATCACCCAAAAACTCACCTTGGTGTGAGATTTCCCAAAAACACATTCATTCGATCCAACAACATATCCAAATCAAATCAGGACAAATTTCTATACTTTACTCTCTTATACATCAGGTGCATTCTTTCCTTTTACATCTTACTTTCTACACTTTTTACTTACTTATACACATGTTACTCTTATTTTTCATATATAACGGAACTTTGACTACTCTTTCTGCTCTTCTTTTGCAGTTTCTTCCTTAAAATGCAACAAGAAGCTACTCACATCAATAAGCACAAGCTCTAACACGTTACTATGCATACACTTCATCCCCTAGGGGCTACTTCCCTTTCCTAGCTTCCTAATGCTTCACATTAGGATCACTTCACACTTTCTCCATTAGACATGCTATTGGCTACACTTTCTCTAGTGGATCACAACTTTGTACGTCATTCTTCTATTTATTTATGACCCTACATATACAAGTATTCAACTTTACATCTGGTATTTTATGTGGGGAAAATGCCCATAGGATAATAATGCCTATCACTTTGGGTCAGCCATTTCTAGGTCCCCTAATGCATACTATTTTATTTTTGATTTACTAAGCAAGAAAGCTAGTGGTTTGACAACTCATTTAATCATTTTGGTTACTCTTTTTACACTTATACTAGTGACATCATCTTAAGGAACAGCTCTTCAGAACTTAAACTAATTTAACTTTTATGAGCCTAGACACTAGTGCACCCATAATTAGGATAGCAGTGCCCAGGTGCTATGTGTCCCTTCCATAGGTGCCCCTATTCCTAGACTATCCAGAGACCTTTCTTTTCTGACCTTTTTGGGACACTTTTCACCTTTTGGTCATTAGTTTTACAAACTTTTGGGTTCCAGCCTTTCAGTTTCAATTATCAAAATTAAAACAAGGGATCCCTTATATTTATAACTATAGTTATTTCTCAAGCAAATGAAGGGGCCAAGTCATATAAACATTATCTATCTATCACCTAAGCTTACATTCAAAGTTGCATATTCTAGATTATAAAGGCATATCATCTATGTACACTTCATACAAGGGTATACAAGGTTTGCATCAGTTCTGCATACATAGCATATGACATACTAAAACATCTTTATCACTTGGGCATTCTAGATGTATAGTAACTTTCTCATTCTAGGGCAAGTTCACCAACTTCGGGTACACTGACACAGGAGTTGAAATGTAGTGCAGCCCTCATTTATGAGTGACCATCTGAGACTCTTTTTAGTAACTTTGATGCATCTTATTTATTAGGTTTGGTTGGTTTGTGGGTATGTGCAGAATTATATTTCTTACTAAGTCGGCCTTTTAGGTTATCATAGCATGAAATTCACAATAAGGAAAAATTAGAGTGATCAAAATAGGGAATCAACTAATGACAGCCCTTAAAGTGACATAGCGAAAAATCATTAACTTGGGCATCTATGTGAAATTAAGCACCCAAATTTAAGTCATTCAGCACCTAGGTGCCTCTTAGCTCCTCACCATGGGAACGGGACTAATGTCCATACATTCATTTGAGGGGAAGCTTCCCAGAATCTATCATAGTTACACAGTTATGAAACTATTTTCACCTTGCGTTCAACACTTTTCGCTTATCAACTGCAGATCATCACTTCTAGCCATTGCGTATGTCACCATGATCTTTGACACACATTTCTTAGATGGTAACTACATTGGGTATGCATGATCTTTACTTGCAATGCTTTGGTTATTATCTTTTGTACTTATACATTAGATTAGGTTACTCTGACTATATGTTAGCAATTTACATCTAAATTATTTCACTTTCAAATATTCTAGGATTCACTTGATGCAATCTTGTAGGTTATCAATAATCTCAATTGTATTGATTAATTCTAATCACACATATGCATAACACCCCTATTGGGTCTTACCTCCCATCTTACTATTTCCATGATATTTGTTTACAAAAACCCAAATCATGCATAATTCACCTACCTGTCTGTGTATACTAAATCTTCCACATGCTAGTTGGCAGACACTGCTCCACTATATGCATGTCATCTAGTTGTAGCATTGACAAGTACAAGCATCCTTGACATGGTATCCATATGTGCCCTGGTCTTGGCTATCCCGAGGCTATTAGGTATTTTTACTCTATTGCAACACTAATGTGTGGGGAAAATTCATATGTAGAGTGTCACATTAATTTCATCACTATTCATGGTATCATACAATACTCTAGACTTTAGTATTTCTTATCAAACTAAGGTCCCTGCATACATGCATCCCTTCGAGTTAGCAACTAGTGATTCACCTATTCTCTAGCTTACTGGGCCTTACATTGAATCAAATGTAGTATTATATTACTTTTATTCCTAGCATCAGTTACCATAAATTTCACCACTATTTGACTATCCCCCATTTATCTTTAATATTTTCAATTCACCATCACCCATCATATTTAGGATAGATCTCATAAGGCTTCATCACATTATGGGCCATCACCCAAGGTTCATGGTACACTAGGTGCATCTAGATCTCCTCATATTTGTTACTTCCATTCTATGTCAGATACTTTTAAGACAAAGATTTCCTACACCACTCATTCACCCGGTCTCACATGACACTAGTTAGTTGATCATGATTTTACATGTCTTAAACCTTCATTCAATACAAGTAATAGATGGGCTCTCCCCTGGAATATTGGCCAAGTATGAAGGCACATAGGCGCGCAGGGTCCCAGTTATGAAAAGGAACGCAAGGAAAAAGCACATGAGAGAAAGGTTTAGGGAAGCACATAGCACACGCGATGCATGAAAGGAGGCTCAGGACTTAGTCAATTTGAGCACCCAGGGTAGAACACGTGAAAAGCATGATCGGTTGCACATGGATAAGATGCCAGCCTGGCGATAGGCTAGCCCAGGAAAGAGCATGCCTTGGATGGAATCTTCTAGAAGAACATCATGAGGTAAAGTGGAAAGCCCAGGCCTGAGAAGCATGCTCACATGGACCACATTCGACACTTGGCACCAGATCTGAGGATGCTGGAAGGTGAGTTGGCAGTGTAGGAGAATTATAAATACAAGTGCCTGTGGAGTAAAAGATATACAAGTACGAGGTATAGCGGGTTAGAGAGTGAGCGGAGCTCTACAGAATTACTGCGAGTGGATATTTGTATTCAGGAAAGAATGTACTAAGCATGGAGTTGTAATTTTTCTTTTTCTGTTAGCTTAGTTACATACGTCCAGTGATATGCATGACTGTGGTCTACTCTCTGTGACTCTCTACAATGAATCAATGAATATAATGAGGTTACATGTTATAAATAGACATGGATATCAATGGTTTTAATGCATATTTCTCTCATATGAGTTCTCTTTCCTTTCATGCTATGTATGAATGCTTGTATAATTCTTTATGTCATAATGCATGTTCTGGATTTTGTTAAAGTACTCAATCTAAGGTGACTGCAAGGATCTAGAGGCCATTCTGAGCCCTATGGTCCTTGTATGTTTCAACCTCCCTCATAAAAACTCTTACACTAATCATAAATGATGCTTCCCACTAAACTCACATAAAAGAGAGACTCGGTACCCGCGCGTGCCTCAGGTGAGCACTCAGCTTCTATTGGGTGATAGGCCAGCACATGGGGTTCCTTCCTTTTGTGATGGGAGTAAAAATGACTACATCTTGGTTCCATTGTCCGGACCTCTTTTCGAAGTTGTAGTGGGATATAACATACATCATGATCTATGTAGTGAGGAATGACAGAGCGGTTAACATTGGAAAATGTTGAATCATGGTTCAAGAGCACAGAGGATGAATTTTCTCAGAGATTCAGCACTGGACCTGAGTTTAATGCACATAGATGGGTAGAAGAGAACCTCTACCATGATCTGTATGAGACCTTCTTCTGTTGCTTCCCAGTAGAACTATATGAATGGCTTTCAGCCTATGCGTCTAGATCAAGTTGGCATTATGGATCGCATGTATGGACCAAAGAAGACTACCAAAGGTTGCAGGATGTAGATCTGATGTGGACCCATGTGTAGATCATTGGTGGAGAGGAGTACTGACTAGTTACACTCTAGAGTATGCCATTTCCACATATTCTTGTCTAGAGGTTGCTGAGTTTGAATTTCTGCGAGAACCTAGAGGAACATTTCTATGTGTTATTCCTCTAGCTATGAAGATATTGATGGTTACCATGAGTTTAGAGGCTTTCCCAATGGCTGGCTAAACCATTCTGAGCACTGGGTAAGGGAGCTTGGGTGGAGGAAGATGGCAGATATCATGACAGAAAAGGAGAGGGAAGAGAGACAACTCAAGTATAGTGAAGCACGTGAAAGGGAGATTGCTAGACGATGTGAGGCTACTAGTGTGATGGATCTATGGAGACAGATGTTTTGGGTAGGAGTTGAGGTTCACGCGGAGGACATGGAACCTGAGTAGTCTGTGCTACCCCATCTTGGCAAGTGCATGAGGGAGACCCCTTCAGCTTCTGGTGAGAGTTCGTCACATGGAGAAAGGAGAGTCATTGGCACATATCTGAACCCACCCAGTGACCGAGCCCTGGCGCTTGGTTTTCCTGAACCAGGAAGAAGTGTTATTGACCCAGTTGATATCAGTGGAAGAGATAGATCCATGCCTAGGAGATACAATTTTACAGTCCCTTCTTCTATGGCTGCACATATTCTAGTATTTGGAGGAGTCTTTGGACAAGGAGCAAGTGTACAAGCTTTTGGTCTCACATCAGGGAGTGGCACGGGACACAGTAGTGGTAGCGGAGCACTATCACAGACCATCGGCGCATAGTTTATTGGGACCAAGGGGGTGCTTGGCACAACTCCTACAGGCCCTATTGGACCCAGTGGTTCTGGTGGATCTGGTGGCTCTGGAGGCATAGGACCTGGTGGACCTGGTGGATCAGGTGGTGGAGGAAACACCGGAGGGAACCAAGGCTCTGGCTCAGGAGGACAGGGACCCCAACCACCACCTCAAGTATTCTTTGAAATGTCTCTACATTTACCAGATTACAGGGGCATTGAGGATGTTATGGAACATGTTCACAAGTGTGAACTGCTATGGCGCGCGAAGGGTATCACAACCCCAGAACAGGAAGGCTAGTCAGTTTGTAACCACGTTGCAAGGGCTCACGCATAGCTGGTATAGGAAGTATGACCCTCATCAAATGGTGGTGGACTATACTGCCTTAAAGAATGCATTCTTGGTAGAGTTCCACATTCCCTGAGTTTGAGCAGAAGAGCATCAGTTCTTTGAAGGAGATTCAACAAGGAATGGCAGAGAGTGTGCGGGAGTATGATGCACACTTTAAAACTATCTTGTCTAAATTATCATATGATATCCATCCTTCTCAGCATGCACAGTGGTTTATTAGAGGATTGATCACCCCTTTTAGAAGGGTCTTGTCTCATAAAACTTTTATAGACCTGCGATGAAGCATTGGAAGCTGCCTTGCGTGCACTAAGGCTTGTTGGTAGTATTGATACTGGCATTAGCCCATTCTTGGAGGCTCAGCTGGAAAAATTATCTGTGAACACAGCCCATGAGACTCGCAGTGGTTTGTGGTGCACAGATTGTGAAATAGAGGGACACGTTAAGGATAATTTCCCCCAGAGGATGGTACGTGCTTTGACAGTGGATTGTGAAATTTTTCATGGGGACCATGATGCAAGTAGATGTCCCTTGCTGCAGTGTGCGATCAGGAAGAATGTATCTTGTTATTGCAAAATTTACACCTCTACAACCCATGATACTAAGGACTATAGGCTCATTGATCAGATCCATGAGGCCATTGATCATGGGGTGCACCAAACCAGCATTGCCAGTGGTTCCAAGGATAATGATCACCATTATGAGGAGCACGCAAAAGGAGGCATGAATGGAAGAGGTTTTTGAGGAGGATTCCATGGTCAAGGTAACTACAGAGGAGGAAGGAGTGAGTTCCCATGTGGAACATGTTTCAACTATGGATCTACAGAACATTACAAGTGTGAGTGCCCGGACCTATTGCAGTGCTCATGGTGTGGAAAGAAGCATAAGTATGAGGAGTGCCCAGAATTATTTGAGCACATGAATCAGAAGCACCGGAAGGACAA
Organism: Taxus chinensis; assembly: GCA_019776745.2. NCBI lineage: Eukaryota > Viridiplantae > Streptophyta > Pinopsida > Cupressales > Taxaceae > Taxus > Taxus chinensis. Next base: position 247,540 of record JAHRHJ020003127.1, on the reverse strand, counting down.
GGGTGCTGCAATGGTCAGTATTAAGAAGGAAGACATACAGTGGATGCCCCGGGTAACATGGGATGAAGGTTTGGAGCCTGTCTTGGTAACAACAAGGGAAGAAGCCGTGCACGCAAGAGAGAGGTACCAAGACAGAAAACCCTGGTTTCAAGAGAGGAGGTCATTCATGGAAAGTATCCAGACCCCGCGCATCAAAAGGAGATATATCAGGACACCATGGATGTTATTCAAAGCTTACAAGGGGAGATCCAGTGTCTAAAGGAGAAATCTAGGAGGGAGGAACAAGGAAGGAGAGTCGAGGCACAAAAGGATGACCTGGATGAGGTCAAGGAGGTGTGTAAAATGCTAAGGTAAGAGAATATCATTCCCTTGCTAGGATCCTGGTTGAGAGAGAAGGTACCATGTGCCAGAGAAGAGTGTGAGAGACAGGTCTTGCATGTGAACCTTCCCCCTCACAGCCTCGACTATGACAAGGAGATTACATTGAATGCAGTTGTAGATGGATGGCTCCTTAGCAATATCCTCATTGACACAGGTGCAGAGGTTAATGTTCTGACTTTGGATGCATGGCATCAGATGGGAAGACCTACATTACAGCCATCTTCAAATGTGTTGTATATGGAAAACAAGACTAAGGAAATGCCCATCGGTGTCTTGAAGGATGCGGCTATTACTATCCAGGGAGCCAAGTTTACTGGGGACTTTGAAGTCTTGGCACTCGCCGAGGTGGACAATTTCCCAACACTACTTGGGCATCCTTGGTGTTACAAAAACAATGTGGACCTTCAGTTCAACAAAGGGTACATCAGCTTTGAGAACAAGGAGGAATGGGTCATTATACCCCTAGTTGATGGGAAGTCGACACCCTATATTGAACCATTGGGAGAAGAAGTTCTGGACAAGATTTATGTGCGCTCAATCAGAAGACCCTAAGATGATACACCCTACTAATGGGGTTATCCAGTTTGAAGATGCTCAGTCAGTGAGTGATACCACCAGTCTGGCATGTGAAAATTGGGTGCATGGAACTTATGAATTAATGGGACAATAGTTGAGAGGGTCGGTGACCAAGGTAATAAAGGTGCACACAGTTAGGCACCTTGGAGGAAAAGAACTTCCCAAGTATTCAGGAGGAGCCTTCCCTGAGATCTTTCTGTAGGAGGTAGAAGCTCAGTGGAAGGATGAGAAGGAACAGAGGGAGATGTTAAGTTATGTCTTGCTCGGTACAGTAGCTCAGTGGTGGGCCACACATCAGGAGAGCCTTTTAGAATGGCATGCGAGGTAAGAATTGCTCTCTCTGTCAGATTCTCCAGGAGTAATGTACCCACCATCATCAAGGAGTACCATGGGAAGGAGCCCACCTCTTTCCATATCCAGGAGTGTGAATGGGTCTAGAGAGAAGGCACAGAAGCTTTTCCACCATCCCTCTGGGTGCACAAGTTGTATTCTACACTGTAGGGTTACACACATGGTATATTCATTTAGAGACATGCCGTCAGACAAGGAATTGGTAAGAGCTCTTGGCTGACCTTATTCAAACCTTTGAATATCAGAGTACCAAGCCATCAGTTGATAAGGCCTTTCAGGGTATCAAGTGCCTTACCATGGGGGATAGTGCCAGGATGGAAGATAGGCTATTGGAATTACTAGGTGAACCAGGATTGGAGGCACATTTTGAAGAAGAAGAGGAAGCAGAAGAGTTACAGCTTGAGCACGCGTGTTTGGAAAAAGAGAAGGGAAAGTTGGTATATGTGATTGATGGAGAGGAATCAAAGCTTAGATGTTAGCCATTCTGTAGGGACACATGAGGTAGTGGATAGTGTAGATGCTCGTGCGCGTGCCTACCATGAGCCTTTAAAGATGAAGAAAGTTAACATCAGTTCAGAAGAAGAACCTAAGGAAGCTATTATTGGGGATTACTGGACAGAGAAGGAAGTATCAAAGATCATTGATCTGTTATGTGAATTTGAGGATTTATTCCCACACAGGTATCATGAGCTCAAAGGTGTTCACCATTCCTTGGGGGAGATGAAGATAAAACTGAAGGACGGTGCGTGCTCCTGGTTAGGAAAAGGCCCTACCAGAATGAATCCCAACTTGCGCGTGAAGGTCAAGGAGGAGATAGACAAAATGATAGCTTCTGGGATCATTGAGGCAGTGGAAGAATCAGAGTGGATAAGTCTGATGGTAATCAACATCAAGAAGGATGGGTAGATTAGAATTTGTGTGGATTATAGGGAATTGAACGTAGTTTGTGTCATTGATCCATTTCTGACCCCCTTCACTGAAGAAATTTTGGAAGGAGTCACTGGGCGTGAAATCTATTCCTTTACGGATGGATTTTCAGGGTACCACCAAGTCCAGATTGCAAAGGAAGACCAGGAGAAGACAACTTTCACCACCGAGTGGGGAAGTTTTGCATATATGGTCATGCCCTTTGGGTTGAAGAATGCGCCAGCTGTCTTTTCATGCATAGTGGTGCAAGCATTCCAGGACTTCATCCATAAATTTCTTCAGGTCTATTTGGATGACTGGACAATATATGCTCTGGTTAAAGAACATTGTGAAAATTTGAGGTTAATGTTTGAGAGGTGTAGGCAGTTGAGGATATCCCTCAACATTAAGAAATGTGTGTTTGCTACACCCTTTGGGACTTTATTGGGGCATATCATATGTAAGGAGGGCTTGCTGGTAGATCCCGCTAAAGTTGCAGTTATTGTGGGGTTAAGGGAGCCTACTAGCCAGAGCGCAGTGCATGGATTCCTTGGGCATGTGGGCTATTACAGAAAATTCATTAAGGGATATGCCAAGATCATCACGCCATTAGAGGAGCTGCTTAGACATAAAAGTGCCTTCCATTGGGGAGAGGCACAGTAGAGGGATGTTTGATACATTAAAAGATAGGCTTATTACCATACCTATTTTATGGTTTCCCTCTTGGGACAAGCCCTTTCATGTTCATGTAGATGCCTTAGGGACCACCATTGGAGTAGTGCTTGCACAGCTAGGTGAAGGGATTGTTGATCATCCTCTCTATTTTGCAAGCAGGAAGCTGACACCAGCAAGCAGAATTATACCACAACCGAGCGTGAGGCATTGTCAATGATCTACGTGCTCTTCAAGTTTAGACAGTATCTGTTGGAAACACCCTTTGTGTTCTACACCGACCACATGGCATTGAAGTATTTAGTGAACAAGCATGTTCTACAAGGACGCATATGTCGATGGGTGTTGTTGTTTCAAGAGTTTGAATTCACCGTTGTAGTGAAACTTGGAAAAGGAAACTGTGGGGCTGATCATCTGTCAAGAATTAATTTAGGGGAGGATGCACAAAGTATTGAGGAAGTAATTATAGATGTGCAACTATTTAGGTTGCAGTTCGTGCTCCCTCAGATTTGGAAGAGATTGCAATATTTTTAAAGGAAGGTGTGGTGCCGGATGGAATGAAGACATTGGAAAAGAAGCAGTTGGCCATACATGTCACACCCTACATGTTAATCAGTGGAGACTTATACAAATTGGGACATGATGAAGTTTTATGCAGATGTGTCTTAGAGCATGAGCACCTAGCCATCATGGAGGAAGCACATGGAGGAAGTGCGGGTGGGCATTATGCAGGCGATGCCACCACGTAAGATATTAATGGCAGGTTTGTGATGGGAAACCTTGTATAAAGATTGTAGAGACTATTGTAAAGCCTATGACCATTGTTAGCGCATTGGCAAACCAGGGAGGAGAGATGAGATGCCTTTGCACCCTATTCCTAGCACGGAGCCTTTTGAAAAGTGGGTGATAGACTTTGTAGGACCTATTACATCGGCAGCATGTAGGACTGGGTCATGTTATGTCATCACTTGCATAGATTATCTCACAAGGTGGGCAGAGGCAGCCCCAACTAAAGATTACATGGCAGCAACAATGACAACGAGGTTCTTGTGGGAAAACATTATCATGAGGTATGGATGCCCTTTGAGTCTGACCAGTGATAGGGGTACACATTTCTTGAATGAGACCATGAGGATCCTATTATCTGAATTCATGGTGGCTCATCACAAGACTATGCCCTATCACCCACAAGAAAATGGAACCGCAGAAGCATTCAACAAGATACTGAGTCATACCTTGACCAAAATTTGTGATGTTGGAAGACTTGATTGGGATGACAAAGTATCGGTAGTATTATGGGCTTATAGGACAACGTATAAAAGACTAAATATAGCCACACCTTTTCAATTAGTGTTTGGTGCAGAAGCTATTTTTCCAGTTGAATTTATGTTGCCTTCTCTGCGAATAATGCGTGCAGGAGGGTTAGCTGATGAACAAGCACTGGAAGAAAGAATTGATGAGCTAATGAAACTAGATGAGAGACGATCACTTGCCCGATGGAGCCAAACAATGGAAAAGGTAAAGAAAAAGGCTTGGCATGATCACCATATTAGAAACAAGAAGTTTGAGGTTGGGAAGATGGTGTTATTATATGATTCTAAGTTTCTTGCACCATCCTGGGAAGTTGAAAGTCCATTGGTTGGGTCCTTACACAATCTCATACATCCTTGATTCGGGCGCATGCCAGTTACAAGCGCTGGATGGGAACGAAGTTTCCTGGACACTTCAATGGGAGTAGGCTGAAGCCCTACTATAAATAAGTCTTCCTGGTGTTTGTAAATAAGGTAGTCTTTCCAGTTAGCTTAGAAGTTTCCTTTATGCATTTTCCCTTTTTTGTGTTTCCCTTTTGCATTGTTGTTTTGTTTTGTGCCTTGGGCACTGGTAACCTTATTGTTATTTTTGGAGAATTTGTGAGTGCATAGAGGATTGTGCATCACTTTAAGTGTGGGGTGGAGAAAAGTGAAGAAGTGCGTGATTAAAAGTACCAATGAAGTTGTGTTGAAAAGCCTTGTTGAGTAGCCGGGTTGAAAGAGGTATATAAAGAGGAAGATGGAAGAATGGTTGGTGCCTAGGATAAAGCTACTTGTAGATCCCACAGAGGAGAAATGAAGTGCATTTAAAGCAACACGAGGTAGGTGAGAGCAAGGATCAGGATAGAAGAAGTGCCTTCGGTGTGGGTTAGCACGCATAAGAGTCTCCTGTCAGGTTGGTTGGGTTACGCGCTAGAAGGTTGGAAGATTTTTCACATAGCTTGGGCATGTAAGTGAAGGCACTGAGGACAGGGATTTGTTTGAAAAAGACACATTAAATGAATAAAGTACGATGGTAGGTGAAGTAGCATTTAATGTTCAGAAAAGAGAAAAACAATAAGTAAAGGGTCGGGGCACTCTCATTTTTACTTTGCAAAATAGAAGAGTTTGAGATATAAGCGAGTTCCATAAACTAGGGCTTTCAGATTCAATCAAGTGAAGGAAGATCTGTGAGATTGAAGCAGCCAGTTTGAGTTTGCAAACTAGAAGGAGTTACATGGGCATGGAAAGAGTGAAGAGGAGTTTTCTTGTGAAGATTTTCATCCCAGTTAGGGTTCGAAAAACTAGGGCATGGGTTCAGAAGGATTATATCACGGATTTAAGATCGAAGGATTGGAAGAAGTAAGACAGAGTAACAAGGAGAGAATAGGAGTGATAAAAATACCTCGACCATGGCACCCAAGAAAGGAAAGGGAAAAGCCAAGGCTAAACAACCAGAACCCGAGGTAAACACAAATGAAGAATGGTATGTAGAGATGTAATACCCAGATGGGGTGATGATGGGGAAGGAATGGGAATCCCACTTAAGAAGTGTACCTGTTAGTGACTATAATCACCGAACGAACACATTAGAAAAATAAATTGCATTGGAATTAGTATGCCCCAACCAACAAACAAACACCTGAAGGGTTTTACCTATATACAATGATGACATGAAGGTTAAAATGGAGAAGGCAGGGCTGTTAAAACTCTATGAGTTGCCTTATTTTGGAAAGATAGAGATCCTTGTACCAGTGGTTGATGTCATCAGGTACATGAGGACTAATTCCACTTTTCTAGGTGCAAGATACGCGTAACTCCCTAGTTTATTACACAGTTTACAGGCCTCATATTTGAGGGAGATAGTCTAGAAGATGACCTTGGCGATAAGGAGGATATCCAAGAGACCATCACCGAGTATGCCTGCAAGAAGGGGTCATGGTACTATGACATTTCAGACATCAAGGACCCTAGTAATGAAAATGGCCACGCATTTGGTGACTAAGCTTGAATGGCCAAGAGAGGTGGACGCAGGTCAACAAACCTTGGCTACATGTCTGTAGGAAGATTACAAAGGGAACTATATATAACCTATCCACATACATCGCAAAGGAAATTGTTAGTTGCATGAAGGAAGGGGACATGATCCTCTTTGGAAATGTCCTTCCTCACCATTGTATTTGACATAGAAATTAGAGTGTTGGATGCACCAGAAAAGTTTGTATGGGAGTACCCAGCCGAGACCCTTCACCCGCAAAGAGGTTTGAAAAATATGCCTGTGATACAATGACAACACCCCACAAGCATGAGGTTGAAGAAATGGTACACGCATGCCTGAGAAATGCATTCAGGGTGGAGTGGAGAATCCCTGAACAACTCCCAGTACAGCCACACAAAGGGAAGCTGAAGTTTGTGGTTTATCAACACTACTACCTGGGTAGATTCAAACTTGATAGAAAAATCATGGAGCCCTTGGTGCAAGCTTCCCTTTCATGTTCACTGCTCAGTACTTCCAAGTGGGGGTGAATAGATTTAAGGAGTCAAAGAAGATAAGGCTGGAGCTAGGAAGTAGTCTGGAGCGAGAGCATAGGGAGATGAGAAAGAATTTGAATTACCCCAGCGGCAAGTGCACATACATGGAAAAGTACATGTCACATGAATCAATATGACAAGGCCGAATAATGATTACCTATCGCTAGAGGATCCGCGACACATGTGTACTTGCACATAAGGCCAAAGTTTGAGAAGGGTGCATACTTGGAGAATGAGAGTCTCCATACCTAAAGACCCCTTGGGGAAGAAGAAGCCAATGTCCAAGAAAAGAGGGAGAGGAGAAGAAGAAGCACCAATTGTGTATCAACTATCTCAGACAATGAGCATGCCATCCATGAGTGCTAAGCCAAGCACTTACATACAGAGAAAGAAGTCTCCAATGAAGGAGAAGACACCAGAGGTGGAGGCACCTAGGACAACCCATCTCCAATGAAGAAGTCACCTGAGGAAGAAGAGAAGGTAGAATATCCTAACCAGAAGTAACCTCTCAGGAAGAAGTAGAAGGTAGATGAAGAAGCTGACTCGGAGGTGACTGACAGCTTGGAGAGATACCTAGGAGAAGGAGAGGATGAGAGTGAAGGAGGTGGTGACAAGGAGGAAGAGCTAGAAAAAGAAAAGGAACCTTTGGAACCTTGTTTATTTAGTGTTTATGACTTAGAGGAGAGAAGTGGAGAATGAAAATCAAGAGTTCATATTCACATGAGCGAAAAGGCTGCACAAGGTGATGAAGGCACTAAAGATATAAAGGTAGGATGAGAGGGATGCCGAGGGGCAGAGAGACATAAGTTTTACCAAAGGAGTAGATAACCAAAGTGGCAGAGTGAGAAGCAAAGAAGATTCTCAAGGCCTTGTAGACCAAGAGTTAGAGTATAGTGCAGACATAGTGCTAAAGGAAGGGAAGGAGGAGAGCATTGAAAAAGGACATGATAGCCTAGGAGGCCCCCCACTCTGACAGTTAGCTTCACTCAAAGGCAGTGCACTTGGGTAGAGGACATCTGGATGCATAACAGAGGAAGATAATGGGCTATGTGGATGATTCAAGGAAGGTGCTACGTGCACATGATTCCAGAGCACAATACCGACTGAGAGAATTATAGCCATGGGATCATTTTAAGAAGGAAGGCGCATACCCCAGGACCAAGAAGATTCTTTCTTGGGACTTTGAAGTTCCACGTCAATGAGCTAGACTTTGAAGTCTACCAAAAGGTACTTATCACAATACCAGACTCTAAGGGAGACAACCCCTAAGTGAATTCCTAAGCGCTCTTGGATGAGCAAGTATGCAATGCTCTAAACAAGGTCACAATGGAAACAGAGGCAAGACTATTCGCGTGGAACGACAACATAAGGGATTTAGAGGGAAAGTCTAGACCAAGAAGGAGGAAGATTCGGCTAAAGTTGGCTAGAATCTTAAAATAAGAGGAATTAATTAGCACACAGCTAAAGTGCGAGCTCAAGGAGGAAAAGGCAAAGTTGCAGGAGGTCTAGAAGAAAGTATACTCAATAAAAAGTGTCATCATTATGAAACACCCAGATCTAATGCCTATCCCTTAGAGGTATGCATTGACATTGGAATGCCTAGAAGAATTAACACGTGCATCATCACCATGGAGAGGAAACCCTTGGCATTGGAATATGCATAGAGGAAGTGCCCACATGCCTGAATGACGAGGACCGGTTAAAAGTAATAGCACTTGTTTTCTGAGTACAATCAAGTACTCGTGGAGATCAAGGTCATTGCCTAGTCTGCAGAAGCTGTATATGACACATACGTGGATCGAGATAAGGTGGCAAGATCTCTTTTGTTGCCATGGTTGAAGTAGAGATGAAGGAGTTCTCAGGAAAAGAACAAGGGAAACAGGGAAGAAAGGGACAAGGTTATGGCCAAGGTAGAAGAGAAATCAGAGACAATTGAGGCTTTAAGAAGCTCAACTAAGGCCCAGTTGAAGGAAATTTACCCACAGATTACAAGGTGAATGGACAAGCTCATGGACCTGGGAAAGGAAATGAAACAAATTTTGGACACCTTGGGCACCCAGGGAGCTGGTCTAAGCTTTGATGAAGTAAGCACCTTGGTCGGTGACCTTTGTTAAAAGGTGACAGAATGAAGTCGATACAGTGTGGAGTAATTTGGAGGTAGAATCTAAGAAAGGACTTTGCTAGCATTTTTATTTAATGTCCCCACCCAATTATTCATTATTTCCCCTATTCTTTCATTCCTTATTCATTTTTGTCAATATTTGTCTACATCTTGGTTCCTTTGAACCAATTTGCACCTTGGCCAAGTAGAGATGTTTTCAAGGATGGAGAACAGGCGTAGTGTGGGGTGATGTTAGGCCCTTAGAATATTGACTAAGTATGAAGGCACATGGGCGCGTAGGACCCCAGTTATAGAAGGGTGTGCAAGGAAAAAGTGCATAAGAGGAAGAGTTAAGGAGGCATATGGCTCACGCGGAATGAAAAAGGAGGTTTGGGACTTATCAGATTTAAGAACCAAAGGTAGAACACATGAAAAGTGTGATCGGTTTTGCGCGGATAAGATGTTAGCTTGGAAATAGGTGGCCCAAGAAAGAGCATGCCAACGAACGAATCTTCTAGAAGACCATCATGAGATGGAGTGGAGAGCTCAGGATTGAGGAAACATGCTCACTGAAGGACCACATTCGACACTTGGCGATGGATCTGAGGGCATGGCAAGGTGAGTTTGGTAGTGTGGGAAGGTGATAAATACAATTTCCTGCAGACCAAAAAAAAATGAAGATACGAGGAGAAAAGAGGATGAAAAGATAGACATAAGAGGAGAAGATAGGAGGGATAAATAGAAAGAAAGATAACATGGGTGAAGCTCTACAGGATTACTGTGAGTGGAACTTTGGTGTAGAAAGGAATGTACTAAGATTAACATTGTAATTTCTATTTCTTTTTGGCTTAAGTATACAAGCCTAGTGATGTGCATGATTGCGGTCTACTCTCTATGGCTCTTTGTTATGAAACAATGAATACAATGAGGTTACCTATTGCAATTAGATATGAATATCAGTGGGTTTTATGTATATTTCCATTCCTAGAAGTTCTCTTTCCTTTCATGCTATGAATGAATGATTGTATCTTTCCTTCTGTTACAGTATATGTTGTGGAGTATATTAAAACACTTGGTCTGAAGAAACTACAAGGATCTGGAGGCTGTTGTGAGCCCTATGATTCTTGTATGTCTAAAATTCTCTCCTGAATACTCTTATACTAATTATATATGAATGCTTCCCACTAAAAGTCACATAAAAGAGAGACTCGGTACACGTGCATGGCCTTGGGTGAGCACTCAGCTTCTACTGGGTGATAGGCTAGCGCGCATCGGGATTCCTTCCTTTTATAGTGGGAGTAAAATTGACTACATTCCACATTTATTAACACTTGCATAAGTGTTCTTGTGTGTCTAATATGTCTATTTGGTTTTTCCTTGTTGTTTTCATCACTTTATTTTGTATTGTGAAGGTGTTGGGAGCATCGAAAATGAGAATCAAAGAATTACAAGTCATAAAAAAATTGTTTTGTTGATTTAATGTTTATGTATTATTGTATGCATTATAAGAACATCTAATGGAATTGTACTGCTTCCCACTTATTATCTTGTCTAAAAATTGTTTTTAGGTGTTGAGGAGATACAAAATCAGCTATACATATCCTCTAAAACTTGATTAACTTCTTTTAGTATAATCCATCTGTTTCCAGATGATATGTAGAACTGATAATCTCAACTTAGTATCCTAGAGATGTAATAAGGGTTTTCCAAAACCTTGAAGTACATTCTGGGATCTCTATCTGATATTATTAGTTTAGGTACCCCATGTAATCTGAAAATCTAGATGTACAAACCTCTTTGCCAGGATAATTTAGGGAGAATCATTTTCCACTTTTAAGATTACACAACAATAAAATGACCTAGTTTTTTTAAGGTATTATTTTATTCTGTATAAACTTGTAAAAACAAAATAACATCATGTTTATTCTTTGACAAATAGGAAATAACTTGTATAAAATCTATGCTTATTACTTTCCTAATCTATGTACTGCGGTATGCTGTGAGGATACAATAAACTAGCTAGATGCATATGTTCAGTTTTAACATGTTGATATTCCAAACTTATGTGCTCACAACACATCAATAGCATCATTTCCTATCCCTCTTATCTCAAAAATATTATTGACCCCCACCCTCAGTAAGTGATCTTTACTAATACTAGGGTTTCCCTAGTAGAACCACCTCTGAATTGTGAAATTCTACTAACAATTTCTTTCTTAACATCATCCCCCCTAGCGAAGGTATGAATACTTTGACCCCTCAAATCGTAAGATTCATTCATTCCCTCATCACCTGAAAACCTTCCATATCTCACATCATTACCTGGACTCTATAGCACCAGCGCTATTTTTACCTTGCTAGAAAACCTAAGAATCAACCCCCATTCCATAACCCACTTTTTACCTTGGCAAGCTCCTTAAACTAAGTTCTTACCCATGTTCCCCAGAGTCCCACCTAACTGTGCTTGCAGACCTGATGAACTCTAGAGTCACCTCAAATACTCCCTATTTTCCTTACCTTTACACCTAGATTCCCACTGTCACAAATCCCCCCTCGAGACAAAAACTCTAACCATCTTCAGTTCGCTGCTCATGAGCCCATCTTAGACTTTGGCTGGGCTGAAAACCCATGCTTCAGCACCGTAAGATGATCAGTTTTTTACATTCACAAAGAAATTACCAAGCTAGATAATGCCTCCAAACCATTGTTAGTGCGTAGTGAACAATGGAAACAATCTCTAAATCATGTGGAGCATAGGTTCAACTCCACTTCTAACTTTAGTTTTTAACTATAGTTTCATAAGCTTATGACATGTATCATTTTGTTAACAAAATTTCCTCCAAGGCCTTCCCCGGATAAATCCATTACAATAGTTAATAGTCTATCGTTACGTGGATTCCTGATACAACTAAAATTAGTTAATTAGATTATTACTGAATTAGTTCAAATTCATTTGAATGTAGATTCACATTTCTCATTCCAAACAAAATTCTTAAATCCTTTTTTATGTAATGAAGTTATTAGTGCATTCAACTTTGGAAAAATATTAATTACAAATTATGTCTATCAGTAACCAGCATTAGGACCCATTTTTAGCTTCTAACTTTATCATACATTCTTCATCCATGTAGGCCACTCAGTCGTCATAATTGCTACATATAGGGTTATAAGATGATTTTTTTCTACAACAATTCCATTTCCTTTACTTATAACATGACTTTATTTAATAGTGCACTTCTGTGTCATAGAAAGAACATTTTAGATAGCTTTTGTATACTAACCATTGTCATATCTCAAAATTTCCAAAACTATCTTGCAACACTGCTCATGTATGTTCCTTAATTGCACTTTTCAGAATGTGACATCATAAAGATTGGAATGTGTGATGAAACATTGTTTTCACATTTTCTACCCCAGAAAACCAATAGCAATTATGTAGTAGGACCATGATTACAGGGACCAGGCCAAAATTACTAACTTCATGACTCCTTCATGCAAAGAACACATTTAGCGATAACTCAATCCACTGATATCTTGTGTTCTCCCACAATCATTCCATCACTGTTAATTTAATTGATCACAATGAGTAGATTTACTGGGATTTAAGGCATTTTCAAGGATAATACTGATCGAATGCTATATTTTATTTGCATGTCTCCATTAACAATATAGTGGTTAGCATTTTGGATCAAGGAAAAGCTCATGACCATTCGAGTTTTTTACACATAGTAACCCATCATGAGTGATGGATTGAGATAGAAATGCAAAAATCTAATGACCAAAGGTTGTGTAGTTTACAGTTTAACATGGTTGACATAATGTGAAAACTACTAATGTGAGTGTTGATCCTGATGATGAACACAATCAAGTATGAGATTGTCTTTTTCAGCTTTCTAATCATGAGAGAAGTAGGGAAGCCATACTTTTTCCTACAAAATTACCTTTGATCAAGGATAGGGATTTGACCGAGTCTGTATAGAAATCAAATTCTCCAAAAGGATAGTCGCACTGAGTATACCCTATAATTTTATGCATTGACATAATTTTTACATTTGCATAGATTACCTTTAACCTGATTTTGATGAGTTTAAAGTCACCATATACATCCATATTTCATGACACGTAATCAAGAAGTGGTTTCGAGATCCCATTAGGACGCTAGCACTAGATCATGACTTATTCATATTGATTCATGACCACGCTCAAAACTATTATGGTATTTACACTTGCACAATTTGGATACCTAGTGTCCTCAAATGAATGATGATACAAATATACCTCCCCTTTTTTAACACTACTGAACAAGTAGATGAATCATTTTATTAGGACTACTGCAATTAACACCTAAATAGGTTGGAACATTAAAGTTTCTATGTATCATCCATTAGGGAAATTCATTTTTTGGAGGAAGATGATTCTAAAAAGGGGCACCATACAACTATTCATGCCATGATCGCCTTGCCACCTTTTTTATCAAATCCTTTCTTGAGAGATAAAATAAGCTCAAAATATGTTCATGTAGCATTAACCCATGAGTTTTTTTCATCTTATCCTAAGGGTTAGTGATACCATATGACTCCATGGTCCAGATTTGGATCATATCAGGTGATCTTAAGATCTATTAGAAACACATATGTATTCCTTATGGGGTTGAGAAGATAATGTCATTCACCAATTTCCATAACATGGGATATGTCAGATTGATTACCGACAAGAACAAAGATTCTTCCATTGTAATTGCTATTATTAGCAGAGCTCCAATAATGTTAGCATAAACAGTGACTGATTGTACACGTCTGTATACACAACCTTAGTCATTACACCCTTTTTCAACATAGAATCACTATAGCATGTATAGATAAGAGTATATAGATATCCCTCCAAGCATTCACCACACTTCGTATACTATGTTTAAGAAATGGACCTATTATAAGAGATATTACCTTCAATATTGAAAAAACAATTTGATTCAATAATGATACCTCGATGACCTAAACCTTACATCTGATATCAACGAAGGCTATTAGCAAACATATGCCATACGACTAAAAATAAGGTTATGTTATATTAAGCTGTATCCAACTTATACTTGAAGATGACCTTGATTTGAGAAATTGATCCTAAGTTTGACAAAAGGAATTTCAATACCTTCGAGGATACCAATGTAATATTGGAATACCTCACAATATTAATGCCATACCTATATGCAAACTGAAACCAAGTGACTTTTCTAGTAAGAAATCACTTACTCACACACATTGGATGGATTAAGCTGATTCAAGCTTAATCCAACATAGGGCATTTCTGCATAGATTATTTTGAGCCATGGTTAGATGACACCTATCTAGAGTTGTTTTTTATTCATATCCAAGAGGTCATCTACATAGCTACTCAATAGATTTTTCGATTTCAAGATCATGAAAGATAAATCCCATACTTAGTTGTGCATTAATAACGTTTCCAACATGTCTTAGATTGCTAGTTTAAGCTTAGGATCATGACACGATACCTCTACAGGTCCATGGTAGTCTATGAAAGAAGTCATTAAATTGGTCTTCTAAGACCCATATGGATGCGACTTGACTTGTATCTTGAAAATGAAGATGATAAGAGATTACAATTTCATGGCATATCTTGTAAGGTCTACAAATTTGTCAATGTTAGGATAAACTGATTAGTTACAAAAACATCTATGAGTACCTATTCATGCATCCGAATGCCCTGTGGTTTTTGAATTTAGTGCATTTGACCTCCCAAGCTTTCCCAAAATCTAATTAGCAATAAATTGTTTGAAACCCAATGCTAAATAGTTCAACTATCAACATAACACTAATTTCTAGTGAATAGGATGCGATCAAATGTCCTAATTTCAAAAATCCAAGGTTTGAACTCTATAATTCATGTAAGTATATGCTTAAATCCCTAATCTTGCACTTAGTCACAGGTCAGTCAATCGTTATTGAAAGATGCGAACTATGGGAAATTGATACCCTATTTTCACATTAGGAGTGCTTACCATTCACAAACAGAATGGTTAAGTTAGATAATAAATAGATTCCAAGGTTTACAACCATATAGTTGAGGCTCAACAATAATTTTGGAACTCCCCCTATCCATTAATAGAACCTGGGGTTCTTTTAGGATTCCCTTCAATATCACTGTTGAAAGTGGAATCATTAAGTTTGAGTGGAATTATAATGCAAAGGAGATGTTTGGATATGGAGAATCCAACGGCCCCCATGTAATATATGAATGGATTTATCCATGCATTGCCAAAAAATGTCATGGTTACCACGAATGTTCACCCCTATACATTGAATAGATGTTTCCTAAGGAATTCCTAGGATTGGGCCTTATGATTTCCTCTATCTTCGAAAAGGGTGACTATTACGATCAGAATCCATGATGTAGACTTGCTGAATGTTTTTAGAGAGAATGGATCCTACGTTAACTTATGAATCTTAGGTGACCATGCTCCATAAAACACTAAGCATATTAGGTCAAACAACATCAATGGGAGAGGATACATATTCTTGAAGGATGGATGGAGGGATAAGTATCCTCAAGCCTTTTTCATATGGGTTCATGGAAAATTTTAGTTGAAGACATCATCCTTTTTGAAAGGAACGATAACCAAATCGTACCAAGCCAAGAACATAGATGCTAATCAAACACCAGGATCAATAAGATGAAATAGCAATTCGCCAAAATAGCTTTACATAAAACCTTTGCAAACAAATGAGATAGCAATATCATATATTATTATGGAACTCAATGCAATACATTGAGAATGGGCCTTGCTTAAATAGGCAAGGAATAAGGAAATAAGGGATAAAATATGTGTAATAATCCCTCACAGAATCGCAATAGTAGAAACTAATATGCAGAAAATATTACAGATCTCAAATAAAAGTGTAGAATAAAAATAACACAACACAAAGAGACAATATTTAACGTGGTTCACCCAATTTGGGCTACATCCACCAAGAATCACTTGATCAAATTTTATTACAAGTCACTGCTCTCTCAATACAATACCCAGATCCTGTTTGGAGCTATGCTCAAAAAACTCTACAGAATTCACACCCGAATTCAAAACACATCTGCAATGTTTTGCTTATACATCTATCATATGCATAAGACCATATAAATAGACAACTGCTTAAGTAGTTTGATACAAAACCGTGGGTATCAAAACATGGGCCAAAAACCGTCCATAAACCATGGGTAAAAACTTCCACCCATGAAAAAATCACATTTCCCATTATCCATGTTTTAATAAACCACCCATGAAAATTTGCTTTGGGGGCTTCGCCCCTAAACCCCTGACCCCACCTCACCCATGCTCGGGGCCAACCTGACCCCAAACCCCCGTAACAATAAAGTGTAAGTACATAGATACAGTCTTCCATACTCTACACATGAAAATAGGCTCCACAAACATAACAATATCCCACTTGGAGACTGATTTTTCCTCTGAGCAAGCTTCTCAACCCTTCACTAGTCATCCGTGAAGGCCAACCAAATCTGAACATAGCTTTAGTTTTTCCCTTGTGACCACCTTGGTCATCATGTCTACAGGATTCTAAACTGGTATGAATCTTCTCTAGCTTCAACTTCTCTTCCTCCAAAGTTGTCCTGATGAAATGACATCTCAACTATATATGCTTCGTCCTAGAGTGGAAAGCAGAGTTCTTAGCTAGGTGTATAACACTCTGACTATCACTATGCAGCTTACATTCCTCCTGCTTATGCCCAAACTCCTCAAGAATTTTTTGTAATCAAATCATTTCTTTTCTTGCCTCTGTGGCAGCAACATACTCAGCCTCCATGGTTGACAAAGCCACCAGCTTCTGTAGTCGTGAAATCTAGCTCACTGTTGTCCCACCTATAGTGTAAATATAACCTATCATGCTCCTCCTGCTGTCAACATCTCTAGCCATGTCTGAATCTACATAACCACACAAAGTGGTGTCTGATCCACTGTAGCACAAAACTGTCCCCATGGTCCCTCTCAAATACCGAAGGATCCACTTTACTGCTTGCCAATGATCTTTACCTGGATCACTCATAAATCTACTCACCAGCTCCCACTGCATGGGAAATATCAGGCCTGGTGCACACCATAGCATACATCAAACTGCCAACTGCTGATGAGTAAGGTACCTTGGACATCTGGTTTCTCTCCTGCTCTGTCTTGGGACACTGCTCCTTTGATAACTTGAAATGGCCTACCAAAGGAGTCCCAACCGGTTTAGCATCCTGCATATTAAACCTCTCCAAGACCTTCTTAATGTACTCTTCCTGAGATAAAGTCAGCTTTTATTCCTTCCTATCCCAAGATATCCTCATACCAAGGATTTGTTTGGCTGCCCCCAAATCCTTCATAGAAAAGGATTCACTTAGCTTCTTCTTGAGTACTTTTATTTCCTGCATGTTTTTACCTGCAACCAACATGTCATCAACATACAAACATGATAATATAACTGTCCATCCTCAAATTTCATTTGTATACACACAATGGTCAGAATGACATCTAATATAACCTTGCTCCATCATGAAGCTATCAAATTTCTTATACCATTGACATGGAGCTTTTTTTAAGCCATACAAGCTCTTCTTCAGTTTGCACACCATCTCCTCTTTACCTTTGACCTCATAGCCCTCTGGTTGCTGCATATATAGGTCCTCCTCCAAATCACCATGGAGAAATGTAGTTTTTACATCAATTTTCTCTAAGTGCAAGTCTTCTGCTACAACTATTCCAAGAACAATTCTAATAGAAGTCATTTTTACTACAGGAGAAAAAATCTCATCAAAATCTATACCTTTTTTCTGTGCAAACCCCTTGACCACCAACCGGGCCTTGTATATTTTCTTACCTCCTTCTTCCTCTTTGACTCTGAACACCCACTTATTCTGTAATGCTCTTTTTCCTTCAGGTAGCTTCACCAAATCCCATGTTTAGTTCTCCATGAGATCCTGATGCTCCTCATCCATGGCTTGCTCCCACTTCTTCCTGCATCTACCTGCATTACTTCATCAAAGCTCTCTAGCTCTCCACTATCAGTGAGTAATAAATAATAAAGAGAAGGAGAAAAATGTTCAGGTTCTCTTCTTACCCTAGAAGACCTCCTCAATATAGGAGTTTGGGGTTCCTGTTGAGGAGGTTCCTGAACTGATTCATGTGTCACTTTCCCATCTGGAAGATCCTCTACCACTGCATATTCTTTCTTGGATTCTTCCCTATTTTCCTGCAACTGTTACTTATACATGACTTTCTCATTAAAGACCACATCCCTAGATCGAATGATTTTCTTGTCCTTAATACTCCAACATTTATAATCCAAAGTCATCACCACCATAACCAATGAAAGTACATTTTTCTGATTTAGCCTCTAGCTTGGTCCTATCATCCTTGTCTATATGAACAAACACCTCACATCCAAAGACTCTAAGAAATGAATAATCAAATTTCTTACCATACCAAGCCTCCTCAGGTATGCCTCCATCCAAGGCACTTGAGGGTCCTCTGTTTATCAAGTACATAGTTGTGCTCACCGCTTCTACCCAAAAAGAAAGAGGTAGTCCTGCATGTAACCTCATGCTCCTAGCACGTTCCATTATTGTTCTGTTCATCCTTTCTGACACCCCATTCTGCTGCGGAGTTCCTGGAACCATATTTTTCCTGTGGATTCCATTCTTAGAATAATAATCATCAAATTCATTGCTGTAATACTCCCCTCCATTATCTGACCTGAGACATTTTAGCTTAAGACCTGTTTCATTCTCTACCAAGGCTTTCCATTTAACAAAAGTGTCAAATACATCAGATTTTTTTTCTAATACAATAAACCCAAACTTTCCTTGTTGCATCATCAATAAAAGTAACATAATAACTTGAACCCCCAAGAGATGATACCTGAGCTAGCCCCCACACATCAGAATGCACCAACTCTAACTTACTCTCTTTCTTTGTCGGTCCAACCTTGAGAAACCTTACTCACTTCTTGTTTCCCATATATGCAGTTCTCACAGAAATCCAAACATGTTTCTGTATATCCGAAGCAAATTCTTCTTTATGATCTCCATGCCCTTATGGCTCATATGACTGAGCCTATAGTGCCATAATGTTGTATCTACTTCTGAAGCCACAAGATTACAAACATTAGTGCTATAAGTGGTTAAATACAAGGTTCCAACCTTCTTACCTCTTGCCACCACAAGAGCACCCTTGGTAACCTTCCAAGAGTCAGCTGTAAATATCACAGTACAACCATCACTTCCCAACTTCCCCACCGATATCAAATTTCATCTTAATGTAGGCACATGTCTGACATCCTTCAATAGCCAAGTATTCCCATTCTGCATCTTAACCTAAACAAAACCTTTTCCAACTATACTGCAAGGCTCATCATCACCAAGAAAAACATGCCCAAAATTCCTTGAACATAATCAAATAAAATAATGCCTATGTGGAGTAGCATGGAAAGAAGCCCCTGAATCTAAAACCCAAGATTCAGTAATATTATGCAAAGAAAGAATCAAAGCATCCTGACATACATTACCCGTTGCCACATTTTCCTCCTTGTTTTCTTTTGTTGTTTCTTCTTGTCCCAAAGCTCCCAACAATCCTTCTTTACATGCCTAGACTTTCCACAATGCCAGATACAATCTTGCTTTTGGATTTTACCTTGCCCATCTTTATTTTCCATGGTTTCCTCTATTCTTCTGTCTCCCTCTAGTTTCCACTGTCAAAGCATTCCCTGAAGTAGAAGATTCCCCAGAGCTTTTTCTTCACATTTCCTTAAGCTTAGAATCACCCCTACAACATCCTCAAACTTCAACTTGGAGTTAGCTGGAACCGAGTTGCTTACCGCCATTACCAAGCTATTCCAACTCTCAGGTAAAGAGCACAAAATTAATAAAGCCCTAACTTCTTCATCAAATTCTATTGTAACTGAAGCTAGACATATTCACAACCTATTAAATCATTTAAATGATCTGCTACTGAACCATTCTCATACATCTTCATATTAAACAACTTTTTCATTAAAAATATCTTATTAGAGGCAGAGGGTTTTTCATATAACTTCCCTAATGCATCCATCAGATCTTTTGTAGTCTTTTCCTTTGAAACATTAAATAATACCGAAGATGCAAGACATTTTCCATGACGCAATTCCAAGTGCTTTCCTATCCAGAAATCCCATTCCTCATCTGTCATACTCAAGGGTTTGTTGAGACCTTCTCAGACAACAAAGTATAAAGATCCTTCTGATAAAGGTAATCTTCCATCTACATCTTCCAAAGACTGAAATTCTACCCGTTGAATTTATCAACCCTAGATCTTCCATCATCTGCCATAGCTCCCACTCAAGAAAAAACTTTCCCTGCGATTCAACACTTCAGCAAACCAAACCAAGGCTCTGATACATACAATTGTTAGGAAATAAGGGATAAAATATGTGGAATAATCCCTCACAGAATCGCAACAGTAGAAACTAATATGCAGAAAATATTACAGATCTCAAATAAAATTGCAGAATAAAATAACACAACACAAAGAGACAGTATTTAACGTGGTTCACCCAATTTGGGCTACGTCCACCAAGAATCACTTGCTCAGATTTTATTACAAGCCACCACTCTCTCAATACAATACCCAGATCTGTTTGGAGCTATGCTCAACAAACTCTACAGAATTCACACCCGAATTCAAAGCAAATATGCAATGCATTTGCTTGTATCTATCATATGTGTAAAACCATATAAATAGACAACTGCTTAAGCAGTTTTACAAAAAACTGTCGGTATCAAAACCATGGGCAAAAACCATGGGTATAAAACTATGGGCAAAAAACCTGGGTATCATAAAACAATGGGTACCAAAAACCATGAGAAAAAACATAACGGTTACCCATTACCCATGGGTTAATAAACCATTCATGAAAATTTGCTTCGGGGGCTTCAATAACCCCCTAAGACCCAGTCACTTCGAGCACTTTCTTACCATAAAAATCCACAAGTAACACATAGAAGGTAGTCATCTAACATGAACTAGGCTCCAAAACATTTCAACATAGACATAGGAGAGAACTATTACATCAAGGAATTTCTAGTCAATACTATAGATCAAGGAAAGAACTATACCTAACAACTAGATAATATCTCCTAATATCTAAATAAGATAAAAGAAATATCCACACACATAAGTGGGTGAGGATAAATACAATAAAGGTAAATAAAGTACCTAGGTGAACATGAGCTAAGGTAAATACCTACTCTAACACCCCCCCTCAAGTGAAGCTAGGGGCCAAAATAGAAGTGGCATGTCCACAGTATGAGTCCCAACAACTAGGCCTGATGAGGTACTCATGTACAATAACTGGGAAAAAAGGGACACCGCAAGGTACCCAAAACTAGTAACAACAAAGTAAAGAGAGTAAAGACCTGCTCCAAGGCATCCCAAGAAGCTCGGCTCAAAAAAATCATACAATGCTGAAGAAGTTTGGTGTGCATTGTGGTCTGAATCCACTGCTCGATCACAAAACTCAAAAACAACTTGACACTGGGTTTCACCAGAATAGCTCCATATAAAGGAGACTGTCAACAGAGTGATGTCATAAAGTGTAAAAAAAATACCAAACATAATTCGACCAACTACTGCAAATAGGTGTGCCACGATCCAAGAACAATAACCAAAGCAACAAGGCAAGGACACAAAATCAAGAGTGTCACGATCCAAGAAAAGCCAAGGTAACAAGGCAAGGACACAAAACCCGAAGAAGCAGGATCAACACCACACCCTCCCATACTGCTGAATGGGTGGAGTGACGCTACAAATCTGTATGAGTTGCCAAAATCAACTACTCAAACACTGACAAAATAACACTGGAATTCACCAGAATAGATCCCCCATAAGAGATACTATCAACATGCCAAAAGTGTCAAAAATACAGATACAAAATCTCTCAACAAACAAGAGAGATATACACTACACTTGCTAAATAAAAATGCTCAAAACAAGAAGCATCACAATGCAGAAGGTATAGAAAGTGGAGCAAGAGGCCGAATGGTGGAGGAGCCATGCCTGTAGAGTCCTCTCAATAAATGCCTATGTCACCGCCATGAGTGATCAGATATCCACCCCAAATTAACACGGATGGATGAAGAAGATGCCTGCATATGACTTGGTGTAAAATGCACAATGGGTGCATGCAAAAGAACATCAGAATGTGTGTCAGGTTGATCATGTCTGACAGCTGAAATCTCAGGTTTCTCAAGCCTGAGTGAAGGTGCAAAACTCATGTGTTGCTCATGATCCTCAGAAAGAGTCAAAAACAAAAAAATGAGCTCTATCAATGTGTGATCCCAATGAAGTATATGCTCGAAAACCAATGTCATGACGAGAATTCCACTTAACATGTGGAATAGAGGAAACAATACCCTGTGAATGTCTACCAATGACTCCACTAGTGAGACCCATAGAACAGAGCATGCGAGAACTGAATGCAGTGGTATGCTTCTTAAAAAATCCATGCAGCTAAGCAGAAGTAGGATACACAACATGTGGTACTGTAATAGGCACAAATGTGGAAGAGCATGCAGTAACAAGCCTCATAGGTTTAGAAGCATCAAGAGTATAGAACAAACTCAAAGACTAACAATCAATGTCAGTGGGTACAAGAGCAATAATGCAAGTGGACTAGGAGCATGGATATGGTTGTCCACAATATGATGGTGATGTTGTAGGCTAGCAAGTTTGTTCTGTACAGGGAGTGTATTATTGTATCCTTATCATGAATGAGTGATTGTAGAAGATAATTTCACTTCTTGAGTGATCTATTTTCTTCCACAAATTTTACAATATCCTCTTGAAGTCCACATACTTCAGAGAAAAGCATATCATTCTCAGAATCCATGATAGGTACAAACATGCAACTCCCAAAAATTTAGGACATCGGGCTCAATAAATTGCATCCACAATTGATTACAACACTCCTCCATATTTGGCACACTTTATAATTATAGTGCAAGGTAAAATAAGTGTAAGTCCAATGGAAAGAGTCATGTTGCAAAAAACAATAACTGATTGCAAAAAAAACTGAATCAAAAATCCTTCACGTGATTTGTCACAAATCATACAGATGGATTTTCACATTTTGGAAGTCTGATTCATAAATGTATGAGATAAACTGGGTGAAAACAGAAATTAAATAAAATTACAAATTGTACCAAGCCATGAAAGGAATCTTAGATGATAATAGCACACCACATTAGATTTGCAAAAATAAGAGCTAAATACCATATATGGAAATCCATCATAATCCATAATGCTCAATACATTACAATAGAATGACTTGAATTACTCAATAAGAAAGATGTACATATAGGAGGAGGGAAGTGCAACTACTACCTAAATCAGTGGTGAAGAAATCCCACTAACTGATACTGGTAGTTAAGTTAACTCCAAAAGACTAGTAAGCTAACTCCACATAACTGAGAAGCTAACTCAACACAACTAGTAAGCTAACTCCAACAAGTAGTAGGTAAGCTAACCCAACAAGTGTAAGAATTATCCTAATAAATAAATAAAAGGATAAATAATAACCTACACTAACACCCTCCCGTAAGCATAGCTTAGGTGGGTGGAAAAGAAGGTGGGTCCATATAAACAAGGCCTGATGAGGTACCCATGTATAATAACTGGGAAAAAATAATACTGCAAGGTACCCAAAACCATCAATAACAAAGTAGAGAGAGAAAATCCTGCTGCAAGATATCCTCAGAAGCTCGACTCCAAAAACTCGTATAATGTTGAAGAAGTGTGGTGCACACTATGGTCTGAATCCACTGCTCGATCATATAACTCAAAAACAATTGACACTAAGCTTCACCAGAATAGATCCATGAAAGGAGACTGTCAATGGAGTGATGTCGAAAAGTGAAAAAAAACACCAAACATAATTTGATCAACTGCTACAAATAGGTGTGCCACGATCCAAGAAAAACCAAGGCAACAAGGCAAGGACATGAGATCCAAATAAATAAGAGCGCCATGATCCAAGAACAAGCCAAGGTAACAAGGCAAGGACACAAAACCCAAAGAAGCAGTATCAATACCACACCCTCCCAAAGAATTTTATCAACTGAGAATGGGTAGAGTGACACCACAATCTGTATGAGTTGTCAAAATCAACTACTCAAACACTGATAAACTAACATTGGGCTCCACCAGAATAGCTCCCCCATAAGAGAGACTATCAACATGCCAAAAAAAGTGTCAAAATATAGATCCAAAATATCTCAACAAACAAGAGAGATATAAATGTATACACCCATAGATACAAGAATGCAATACCCAAAATTTTAGGACGTCGGGCTCAACCGAAAATGCATCCACAAGTGATCACAACACCCTCCCAAATTGCACTTTATAATTGAGTGCATGTAAATATTACAATGAGTAAAATACCTTTTACATTTGAAATATGTGTATAGAAATTTCACCAATGCGTAGATCTTGAAAAAAATACACAATTTCAAAAAAAAAGATCACCTTAATCCGAGCTATAGATCAAAAGTTATGAGCTCTAGAAGGTTTTGCCATTAAAATAATATTTTAATGTTGATCTTTTTTTTAAAAGGTACACGTGACACCCAAATGTCCAAAGGGTAAAAGAGTTTATCCACATGATACATGCTTGTGACCAAAGGATAAAATCCTGTACCCAAAACCTAAAATGTCCAATTTCAAATCATTGCATTGTGAGAGGGTACACGTTGGATATCCAATGGATAAAAGAATGCACCCAGAAAAATTTTCCAGTAAAATCATCTGAGAAGTCCAGTGGATAAAAGCAATTACCCAGCATCTGTGTCAAAACTCAAATATCCAAAGGGGTGTTTCTGGAAGGTACATGTTTTTATCCAATGGATAAAAGAATGCACCTAGAGGGTACAGATCTGCGACCAAAGGATAAAAGACTGCATCCAAAACTGAAATATCCAGAGGGTAAAAGAATGCATCCAGAAGGTACACACTTATATCCAATGGATAAAAGAATGCACCCAGAGGGTATAGATCTATGTCCAGTGGATAAAATACTGCATCCAAAACTGAAATATCCAGAGGGTAAAAGAATGCATCCGGAAGGTACACGCTTATATCCAATGGATAAAAGAATGCACCCAGATTTGACTGTCTCAAAATATGGTCAAGTTTACAGTCATTCTATGGTTTTGGAACCTTTCAAATCTAATTAGACACTCCGTTTTGCATAAAAATGATGCTGCATAAAATTGATAACAAATTCTAATACATGAACTTAATAAACTCTTGCACCATTGTAAAGAAAAACTTACAAATGGATGTCTACATCATCATTTCTGATACCATGAAAGGAACGATAACCAGATCGTACCAAGCCAAGAACACAGATGCTAATCAAACACCACGATCAATAAGATGAAAGCAATTCACCAGAATAACTTTACATAAAACCTTTGCAAACAAATGAGCAATAATATCATATATTATTATGGAACTCAATGCAATACATTGAGAATGGGCCTTGCTTAAATAGGCAAGGAATAAAAATCTAAGAACTAGTCAAGGTCATAGATCAAGCCATAAATCAAGGAAATAACTAGTCATCAAAGAACTAGTCAAGACCATAGATTTAGGAGAGAACTAGACATCAAGGATCTAGTCAATACCATAGATCTAGGAAAGAACTAGTCAATACCATAGATCAAGGAAAGAACTATACCTAACAACTAGATAATATCTCCTAATATCTAAATAAGATAAAAGAAATATCCACACACATGGGTGAGGATAAATACAATAAAGGTAAATAAAGTACCTAGGTGAACATGAGCTAAGGTAAATCTTTGAAGAAGGGTAGCCTAAACTAAAATGGTATAGAGAAAAAAAATATTGTGAATACCATCATATCAAGGGTCATCATATAGATCAATGGTATGCAACTCAACCATTATGTACAAGATTTGATTGAACACGGAAAAATAAAAAAAATACCTCTAACACCAAAACCCCTAATGAGAAATTAATATTTATATTCAAAAACCCCTTTCCTAAACATGACATAAATTCAAACCACACAAAGGAAAAGAGTTAATCATCCAAAAAAATTGAGTATGACTCAAGTCATGTCAACTATAAATTATGATCAAGACTTATAGTTGCTACAATAAGGATTAAAGCTGATTTTATGGTAACATTATAGAAAAAAGATATTTTGTATCCCTACCACCAAGTAATCTACTACTTCATATGCCCCATACTACCCTATCTTATGACATATAATTCCACAACCACTTCCACTTCCCAGCCTACACATTTGTCTAATTCATTTAACATTATCAAATAGCTAGAGAAAAACTACAACACAGATTCTCCATCATGTAATTTCTTAAATCTTCTCCCACACTTACAATGACTTCTTATGCATGCATTGAATGAATCCCATGTTCCATGTGATATTAATTCCCAACAATTTTAGTCTTTTATTACAAATCTTTCAACAACCAATCCTATCTTATCAATCAGTCCTTCCATATGACCTTAATTAACCTCCTAACCTTATTAACAATTATTCCATAATATGTTGAATCTTTTATTGACCCATCATAATATTATTCATTTACTATTGGATGATTTGGAACAACATTAAATATTGGCTCCATGAAACAATTACGATGTCTTTTCTATACCAAATTAAAACTTACAAAATGATATCATAACCATTTGTGGATATGATAATAATGAAAGACAATCCATGTGCATAATCACATTTCCACTTATGGTTGGACTAGTCACCTTAGACACATTATGTTACATGGATAGACGTAGAAGTTCTATATAAAATTATCCTCGGTCAACCATGGATTCATGCCATGAAATTTTTTATCTCGTCCACATATCACCATTGTATTAAATTCCCAAACTTGGTTAAAGAATTCACATTACGTTCTAACACCAAACCTTTTGATTATTGTAAATCCTCGAAGGACGGTATAAACATACCAAATATTTTCCATCAGAGAAAATTATGTTCCGCCACGTATAATCCCTTTCTACAATAATGCACATATCAATCCAGATACACTTCCCAAACATGTTCCAGAATCATAGAAAAGTCATCATCATAACTTTTATACTAATAAATCACAACCATAATGTTGTAATCAACCATTGTCTACTAATCAAACCCGTTCTTCTAATTAATCATCTTATACTCATCAACCAGTTTCATATAAAAACCCTTCCCTCTTCCACTAACCAACCATATTCTTTGACTAATTACCCTTCTTCATCTAACAATCCCTCTTCTGAAAAAACACCATCTTCTTCTATTAATCAAAATTCTTCCTCTATTACATAATACTCTTCTTATAATCCATTTTATCCATCTTTTAAAACATCTAAACTGCCTTTTACACCATGATGAGGTACCTATTGTTTCCTTGACACATACATTTAAAATCATCGATAAAGGCTATGGTGAGTACCAATTCCATAACATTGAGAATTATTTTCATGTCAGTGACTCACTCCCATCCCCACAAAATTATGGAAAACCCAACGCTTCCCACATCAAAACCTCTCCCACTTATAATATGGGTAAATTGGTTTGGAAAAAGTTGGTTATCTTGATGAAGAATATATTCCAAGCTCCTCAGAATCTTGGTTATACAATGAAAAACTCACTTCTTTTCATGAGTCCCCTCAATTTACCAAAGCTCATCAAATAATGAAAAACATGTGATGGAAGGGTAAAGGAATCGATAATAATGAACAAGGTCTCCTAGATTTGATCACTTATATTGAAAATACCTAGTAAACATGGCCTTTTTTAAAAACATTTAATTCATCTCGCGTATTAGTCTCAATTAGTGACGACGATGCCAATTCTGAAAATGACACAAGTTCTACACACAGTCTTTTTGAAAATATTATGAAACAAATATCCTCTTTGAACATCTATCCATTAATGTCATTGATTTTAATATTCTTCACCCAAACCTCATTGATCAAAATCAATTACATCATGTGGCCATGGACATATTTTGAAATGATAAGGCCATTTAATATTTCTTTAGAACTCGTGATCCAATTCCCCTCTTTGATCATAAGAAAGGATTTGATATTAACCTTGATGAAATCACCTACTTTGGTGAATAATTAAAATATTCCAATTCTCAACATTATGAAACCTTAAATAAAAAGAGGAAGAATAAAATTTCCCATAGCAAAAACCTTTCCGTCACACTATTCAACAAACATACCAGTAAAAAGAAGAAAAATCACAAACAAAAACCATACACATCCCCTAATAAAAACTCATCCAAAACACCCAAAACTAATGATTTACATAAACCAATAACATCTTTTTCAAAAAAAATACATCCAAAATGTTTGTTAGAAGAAACCAAAGATATTAACATCAGTAGACCTGATACAACCAAATATTTTACAACTTGGCATTATTCTGTTTGACCAAGAATTGCATAGAGTTCAAGGTGCTCCAGTAAAAAAGGGACTTGACAATACTATTTTTACATGGAACCATACAAAGATATGCTAGGCTTAGACCTCATCCCTTGTAGTACATTGGGACATAAATCCTATCAAACTCCAGAATTTGTGTAAAATTAATCCAAAAATTGCATTACTCCATTAAAATATAAACTCTAAAACCTATTAGAGGCAGAATTTATAATACCAATCGACTATTCCTTAAATGGATATTTTAAAAAGTTCCTATAATTAAGAAAACTCCTGAAATTAGGGTATGTACAAATTTCTGCAATATTAATAAAGCTTTCCCAAAAGATGAAATTCCCCTGCCAAACATAGACATGATCGTCGACTCCACGATAGGCCATGAAATGCTCTCCCTAATGGATGGATCGGGGGTTTCCTAGTTAATAACAGAATATGCATCATTGAATAAGATAAAAAAAAAATAACATTTACTACATTAATCGGGGGCCTTTTGTTCCTAAGGTCATGCATTTTGGGTTGAAAAATGCAAGTGCCACATATCAATGCTAGCCATGACGGTTATAGAGGATGATATTTTACATGATATCATGGAATACTACATCGATGATTTACTAGCCAAATGCCATAACATAGATAATTCATCTAGGTGTGTTAAGATGCATCATTGAAATATTTCGTAAGTATAAGGTTCGAACAAATCCAAAAAAAATGTGTAATTTGTGTGACCTTTCGTAAATTATTAGGATTCTTCATCTCCTAGATGAGGTATAGGCAAGTTGATCACTACAGAAGGTAAAATACATTATGGAAATGCATTACTCCATACAATCTCAAAAAAGTACATTTAGATCTTCAAGGAAGAAAACAATACATTCACTATTTTATATCACTCATTAGCTGATAAGTGTCATCATTTCAATTAATTTCTTATAGAAGGATACACAATTCCAATGGAATCATGATTGTCAAGACTCTTTTACCAAACTAAAATAATACCTTTTTAGTCCACCTATCCTTATGTCACCAGTTACATATAAACCAATGATTCTTTACATATCTACCACTGATATGCCATAGAAGCCTTATTAGCACAACACAATGATCATGAAAAAGAATAGTCAGACTTATTACCTTAGTCAAACACTCATTGAGCATGAGGTAAAATACTGCCA
Organism: Taxus chinensis; assembly: GCA_019776745.2. Lineage (NCBI taxonomy): Eukaryota > Viridiplantae > Streptophyta > Pinopsida > Cupressales > Taxaceae > Taxus > Taxus chinensis. Next base: position 218,023 of record JAHRHJ020003127.1, on the reverse strand, counting down.
AATAGAAAAAATATGCTTAGCAGTCACTTTCACGTTTCATAAACTACACCATTACTTGCTCAATCATATAACCAAACTTATCACTAAGGTAGATCCCTGTAAGTATCTCCTATCTAGGCCCATTCTCATGGGTAGGATGTCCAATTGAGACATCCTATTTATTGAATTTGATATCGAATTTGTTCCTTAGAGAATAATTAAAGGACAACCCTTCGTAGATCAAATTTATGAGGAGCCTATTCCTAGACCAAAACCTCCCCATTTCACATTCCCAGATGAAGATATTTTAAACATAGATATATCACCATCTTGGAATTTATTATTTTGTGGATCTTGTAATCTCCATGGATTGTGAGCTAGTATATTACTTATCATACCTGATGGACATGTTATCCCCAAATCATTTTTCCTAACATTATTGTGTGCTAATAATATCACATAATACAAAGCTCTCATTGCTGGATTAAAACTATCCATATCATGAAACCTTAAACAGTTGGTCATTTTTTGTGACTCTTTGCTTATAATTAAATAGGTTATGAGTGAATACCAGGTTAAAGATGAAAATATTAATCTGTAAAAACTCATGGTATATAACCTTTGAGGTTATTTTTGGTTGATTAATTTTGACCAAGTCCCTATAATTTGAAATAATTCTACAGATACTATGGGAACTATCGGATGTCTATTAGAAATCATGTCGAATCAACCATAGGTGAAATTTATCATCAAACATCTCTTAATGCCTACTTATACTTTACCTAAAAATACAATGGTTTTCAAAATAGTGGTTCCTAACAACCCTTCATACCATGATGTCTACACTTTCATCCATGAAAAAACATTTCCCAACCAACATGAATACTAGTCAACGACACACTTCCCATTATAGAATTATAGCAGACACTCTATATAAATGAGGCTATGATGCCACTCTACTACATTTTTTAATAAGGAGGAGGCCTCTAATGTATTAACTAAAGTCCACTCAGGTATTTGTGGAGCACACAAATATGACATGGATTTAGCTAATAAAATAGCACGTGTTGGGTACTATTGTCGCATTATGGAGAATGATGCATGAATTTTTGTTAAACAATGTCAGGCATGTCAAAAAAATGGAAACCTTATCCATGTATACTTATTAAGCATTGCAACCAATCACAACCCCTTGGCCCTTCTCTCAATGGGGTATTGATCTCAACAGTAAAATTAGACCAACCTCATTCAATGGAAACAATTTCATCATTACTGCTACTGATTATTTCACCAAATTGGTATAGGCTATGCCCCTCACCTATGTTAATGGAAGCCAAATATCAAAATTCAATTTTAATAATCTCATATGTCATTTTTGCATTCCATCCTCCATTTTCACTAACAATGGAAAATCATTTTAAAACCATCTCGTCAAATACCTAGCTAATAATTTCCACATCAAACTTAAAAAGTCTACTCCATACTATCCCTAGGGTAACAACCAAGAGAAAGGAACAAATAAAACTTTGAAATCTATCATGGAAAAAAAATTCGACACACATGGAAAAAATTGGCACACCCAAATTTTCCCCCACTTTTGGGGATTACCACACATCTTACTACACTACCTATGGGAGCCACCTCGTTCTCCCTTATTTAAGGTTTTGAATTCATTTTTCTTATTTAGGTTACACTCCTTTCCTTAATAATATCCACTTAAGGATGTAATCAATGAAGATGAATATCTGACAGTCATGACTTAATGAACTCGAGTTTCTCGATGAAAAATGACTTAATGCTCTCAATCATCTTTAGGTTTATCAAAAACTCCAAATACAATGTAGCTATCACAAAATGTAAATAATAGAGAGTTCAAGTTCGGTGATCTCATTCTCAATGAAAATCAACAGAATATAACCAAAGAGAAAGAAAAAAAACAAGGGAAATTTGAGCCTAACTAGTTAGAGCCCTATGTAATCAAGGATAAATTTGGTTCTGGAGCCTATAAGTTGTCCACTAAAAATGGTCAAGAACTTGATGGAACAATGAATGTAATCCATCTAAATAAATTTTATTTCTAGGGTTCTCCCACCATCCTTTGATTTGAAATATTACCTAGTCACTTCCACCGCATGACTGACTTAGTTAAGGGTTCCCCTTACGATGGATTTTTCATTCTAGACTTCACCTTCTACTTACTCATCATTCCTTCCATTGATCATTACTTCCTCCTAGTCTCCCCTACCAACCAAATTTTCCTCCTACCATTACACTTTCTCAACCTATCATATCATAGAGTGTGTCCACCATATTCATCTTGTGAAACCTACTTGATCCTTCATTACTCAACCATGTTCCTTTCCCCCATTTTATCCTCCTTGTACTATCTTTATTCATCACACTCTCTGTCCACTCTTTCCATATATTGATTCTTTACCTTCATCTTGTTCATCCTCATCCTCTACATCCTCTCTTCACCTTAATCTTGTCAAAAATGATCACTCACCCTTTCTTTACTATTTCCACTCCATATTCTCTAATTCTCTCACATATCCACCCCTTTTCCCACCCACCATTATTGTTGGTATCACTCTAACATTATTTCATCATCATATTCTCTTTCCTCATTCGCCATTCCCGATACTGCCACTCATGTTTCACACTAATAATTATTGTTGATCTTCCCCTAAAATTCAATAATCATCATTATCCATTGCCTTTTCCACTCTCGTTTTCCTTCTCCACATTTTCTCCACTCTTTCCCATGTCATTCACCAACAAATAATTATTGTTGGTCTTCCCCTAATGTTCTTTCACTAGACATATCCTCTTTTATCCTCTATTATATCTTTCCTCCCCTCCCTTTTCTCCTCCTCCACCCTTTCTTGTCATTTCTTACCCACCTCTCCATCTTCCCTTCTCCCTTGTCCATATCTTTACTTCTTCATCATACATAATTTTTCTATTTTCTCATAATCTACTTATCCTCATCTCACGCATCTATGCCATTCTTAAAATTTGTGTCATTCCTCCCCTCTTTCTTCTCTCTATGTTCCTAATGCTACTCACTCTCCACATAATATCTTTATTCTTGAATCCCTTCCTTCTGCATCATTTCTTCTCTTTTCCTCTCCTCCTTCCCCACTCTTTCATGTTTGTATCCCTTCCTCTTTATAAGTTCTTCCTCTTGCCCCCCCATTCTTCATTCTTACTTCCCCATCAATACCACTAATGTCTCTTTCTCACTATCTAGTATTTTCTTATCCCTTTATCCTCCACATGCATATCAATGCCATCTGCTTCCATATTCTCTACCTTATATGGTCTTTCCCACAACTACTTGGTTCCTTCAATCTTCTCCCTATATTTACTAAATTTTATCATCTCTTCTTCCCCCATCATTTTCACCTTCCTCCTCCCCTCACTTTATTTTCTCTACCACCCCTATCCTTTTCATTCATTATGTATCATTTTCTCTTCCTTCCTATCTGATCTTCTCCACATCTTCCTGGTCTCTTATAGTTTCTTTATTTTCTTTTTTCTATCATCTCTGTCTGTCTTCTTTAAATTCTTCATCTTCCTCATCTCCTTCATTTTTCCATCCATTTCTCTCCCTTTTATCTCATACATACCTCTCCACATTACCTTTTATATTCCACTACCTTCATTTTGCAGTCTCTCTCTCCCTTTTCTTTTTTGATTTCACGCTTCTGCTCTATCATCTTCTCTCATCTCATCTCGCCTATCTTCTTCTATATCACTTGTTTTTCATTCCTTATTGATTTCCTCTTCCACCCTAACATCCTTCTCTCTTATCCTCTTCCACCTCTTTCATTCCATTTTTCTCCTCCTCCATCTCCAAATGATCTATTCCATACCATTGTCTCCTTTTTCCCATTCTTCACCTACTCATAATCAACCACTACTCCTGTGCATTCATTTTTTCTCTCTTTCCACTCTCACTCGTTACGTCCTTCATCACATCTTCACACCTAACATTTAAGGCCGATTGAATTCTTCCCCATTTTGTGCACTGCAGCTATTCCATTCTCTTACACTCCATTCATCCTCCTCTCCACAATGTTGTCATATCCTCTTTTTGAGAGCTCTGTTGTCTCTTTCATTATTGTCAGCCCTCCTCGAAGGGGCATCATCATATCTGTCCCTAATCACATCTTCCCATGATGTTTTTGTATTATACGATACCATAACATTCAACATCTACCACCTTATATTCTCATAAACAAATGTCTGTTGTACTTTTTTCTTAGAGAAAATTAGATTGAATTCTTCTCCCATTCTCATGAGAAAAAGTATGTTCTAATTTTTTCTTATAGAATGTTTTATCTTTTCTTCCTCTAATAAATTATTATTTAAGGAGAACCTTCCTTAAGAAGAAAGTCTTCAAAAACTTAAACTTGAAGAATATTTATTTGATATATAATTTCAAAAGATACATATATACAAAGAGGAATTATTTTCAAGTTTATAAGAAAGGATATCTTACTAGTTTTTAAATCAAAATTACAATAGAAGTTTAGAATTAAACTCAAAACAATAGGAAATGTTTAAGCATGAAATAATTATTTGACTTCTGACAACAACCCTTTTCCCCAATCATACCATAGTAATAAATAAAAAAATCTGAATACATATAATTTCCTTTCCTTTGTACATGATGAACACTACAAAAATGAAGCTACCATTTCCATATTTCAAGAAAGAAGAGGAGAATAATTTTATTCCATACATTTAATCATCTCTTTATTTTCTATATTAAATTCTCCATTTCAAAGGAAGAATACACAATTTAAGAATTTAAAAAATAGGTATTTTATAACCTGCAACTTTGAGTAAACTTTACAATTACAACAATTTCAACCATTCAATTTACAAGTCTTAACAATTATAACAAAATAATTTTTCCATCGCATACTGAAATAATAAGATAAAATGCAAGTACAAGAATCCCTTCTCACAAGAGGAGCCAACATGCCAAAATTTTGGCTCAAAAACACAACAACATTGTAACTCCAAATCTGTAACTCTGGAACATCTAGGCCTCTCCATTCAGCTCCCAAACAACAATGCAAAGGTTCTTCAAATCACAAGAAAGATGTCTGGTTGACCACCCAACCAATTGGCATCATTACATGCCACCAAAGAGTCCAAGGTGGCATGCTAGCCTCCCCCCAAGCCCATGAGAAAGAGGCAACACATTTCACTTAGCGCATAGGAAATATTTGGATGCACACAACACATTTTAACATCATCTCAAATCATTTCAATCATACAATTCAAACAAGAAAAATTACTAAGAAGCTCCATGCTTCTAGCTTTGGGAAGAGGGGATGTGAATCCCAAATTTATGTTCCATATAACCATGACAAAAAAACCATAAAATCCCTTATCTCTCCATGTTTTTATCTAAAATCTCCTCTTATCTCTACAAAACTCCCCCAAGAAGGCTTTTCAAACATATATGTTTTCCTTTTCTAGCGTAGGGATGAATTTCCAACCCAAATGAAAATCCATCCCTACCTACAAACCGAATGTAGGAGGGTTTCCAAATAGAGTGGAGGAAAATTTCTCCCTCTTCCCATACAATCTCCAAAACCCACATCCCTCAAGGGTGGGTGGAGCAACAATGAAAACAACACAACATGTATTTTCCACAATTAACCATACAAAAACATGTAAGGTAAAATCAAGTGAAACATAAGTATACAAGATCCATACATTGTACTCCACAAGACTAATTCCAAGAATTCTTTCCAAAAGAGCTCAAGTCTCCACCAAGCTTCCAAGATTTCCCCCAAAAGTTATTTCCAAATCAAATCCCAAAAAACCGTCCCAAGGAAGTAGGGGTTAAAAAAGAACCAAGTTACCCAAGACAAGCAATGGGAGGGTGAAAAATTCACCCTCCACCAAAACCCAAACCAATCAATGATCCAAAAAATGCACTAAATATAAAATTGAAGGGAAAAATCAAAATTAGCCCAAATCAATCATGAGAGGATTTCCCAAAATCCCATACATTCCCAAAATCAAAGTTCCCATAAATATGAAGTGTGTGGTGAGTGGTAAAATGAGCCAATGGGCCTCATTTTCATTGGAAAGATCCCACCCATCCATAAGGATGGGGGTTAGGGCCTCTTTTCCATGCAAATAAGGTCCCTTTCTTGTCATACACCCTTCCTAAATGACACATTTTTTGAAATCCGAGTTTGGGAAAAATGTGGCATTTAGGAGGGGCAATTAGGCTCACCTAATCCACGATTAGGTGGCCTAATTTTACCTAACCCAACACATCATCCCAAAACCAAAAGAAGATGTTATAACCACATGGAAAGGGGTAATATTTAACATTAGCTAGCAATAAACCAAGGAACATAAGAAATTAACAAGTTGCTAAGAAACACATAATAATTCATCACCATGATGGAGGGAAAGTTATATTCACATTTTCAAATCAAATCCAACCAACATGACAAGGCACAACATGAGAAAGATATGTCGTAATCGATAAGAAGAGGTTTGGCCATTAGGCCTTTTGTGCTAAGTGGTGTGTGTCCCTGAATCCCACGTTATTCTCATGATAATTTCCTGTCACTTGCACACTCAATGCAAACCTCATATCTTCCCAATATGATAACAAAATACAACACTATCATATGTATCGAAAATCAACATCCATACAAGTCATGCTAAACTAGTAGTATATCATAATCATGAATCATCCACTGAATGAAACAATATAACATCATGTATCAAATATGGATCCAATATCAATAAAAAATCATGTCTATAATAACTCATGATATCATCATCATAACATAATATCTGATAAATGAACAGGGGCATCGTGTGCCCCATAGTCAACCTGTCAACAAGAGTTAGCATCCTAATGCTAGCAATATGATATCATGAATAATATCATATCAAAACAGTGTACTAAAGCAATAATATCCCTGTCAAACAACAATATCATGTGATAATGTCCCATCAAAACAACAAAATAAGTAATAATGTCCCTGTCATCATGATAGTTTAGATATAATGAGTCGTTTGCGACCAAAATGAGAGTACTAAAAAAGGTGGGCACTACATCCCCCTCCCCTAGGAACTGACTTCCTTCAAGAAGTCACTGGAAGAGGTAAGGATATTGGGCCCGCAATGGTGTCACATCCTCCCAAGTAGCTATAGTCTCATTATACCTATCCCACTGAACCCTAACCTAGTCCAAGTCGTGCCCTTGAAGGGCCAACCTCCTGTGCTCCAAAATACGCAAAGAATCCAAAGTCCACTGACCTTTGGCCTCCACCTACAAGGCTGACCAATCCAAAACATGAGTTGTATTAGGAACATACTTTACAACACTGAGACGTGAAACACATCGTGAGCACAGGATAGGTGTGGTGGTAGAGCTAGGTGATAGGAAACTAGACCAATAGTCTCTAAGATCTCAAAAGGCCCAACAAAACGAAGGGATAACTTAGATCCCTTTCCATAACAGATCAGACTCTTGTGCAACCTTAAGAAAAACCTTTTCACCCACCTGGAAGTTATACTCTACCCTCTTCATGTCAGCATACATGCCTTCTGGTGTGCACATGAGCTTTCTCTAAACATTGTCTGATAAGAACAACCTGTTGCTCCATATCTTGAAGATATGTGGGACCAAGAATAATCTTGTCATCTAACATGTCCTAGCTCAACGGTGTCCTACAAGGTCTCCCATACAAAGCCTGATAAGGTGTTATGCCTATGGAGCTATGAAAATTGTTGTTATAAGAAAACTCGACCAGATAAAGGTAATGCTCCCACTTCTTTCTGTTGATCCATCACATACATCCAAAGCATGTCCTCAAGTACCTGGTTCACCCTCTTTGTCTTCCCATTTGTCTGAGGGTGATACATTGAACTAAAATTAATCTGAGTCCCCAAAGCTTCCTGAAAAGAGGTCCAAAACTCATAAGTGTAGACCAATCCATGATAGAAAATGATCATCCTAGGTATACCATGTAATCTCACTACATCATCCATAAACACATGTGTAATGGAAACCACATTATACGATACCTTTGTTCAAGAGAAGTGGGAAATCTTGGTCAACTTATCCACCATCACCATGATGGCTTCATGATGAAATGATGAAGTGGGAAGACCAACAATAAAATCCATCGACACCACATCCCACTTCCACTCTATAATATCATGAGGGTAGAGAAGACTGACGGGATAGGAATGCTTGGCCTTCACCCTCTGACACTCAAGACAACGGGCTACAAAATATGTAATATCATGGCATAACCTTGGCCAAAAGTAAAGTTGTCTCAAGTTTGCATGCACCTTCTTCACCCTAGGATGGGATGAGTAAGATGCCCAATGTGCCTAAGAAAGAACAAACCTGTGGAAGTCACCTGCTCTAGGCACATAGATGCATCTCTGAAACCAAAGAAGACCATCTGAATCCAATGTACACCCTGTTACATTCTTATCCCACTAAGGGCCCTTGAGACTCAACCATCTTCCTAGAACCCTCATAGAATCTATCACCTGGAATTTGAAGTATCCCACCTCTAAGATATAATCATAATGTCAAGGTATAAATCTCATGGCACCACCTACTCAAAGCATCAATGAATGACATTCTCCTTCCCCTTGATGTACTAGATTTCCATGTCGTATTCACAGAGGAACTCCATCCAACGCCACTATCAGGCATTGAGGTTGGGATGAGAAAACTATATGTTGAAGGATCAAATGATTATCCTCAATACAAAGGGCATTCCAAAATAAAAATCATCCAAAAAACCAACACGTGTACTATTTCAAGCTCAAGATCATGAGTGGGGTAATTAAGTTTTTATTCCTTGAGCTTGCGGGATTTGAAAGCAATCACATGATGCTCCTACATGAGCACTACTCCAAGTCCCTCTATATATGCATCTTATACAAACCATAAAGTTCAGCTAAAGGATCCATAAACTACAAGGATGGGTGCAATATTCAATTGCTCCTTGAGTAGCTAAAAGGCCTGCTTGCACTTCTCTGAAAACAAAAAATTCCCTTTGTGCTGAAGGAAAGTGATAGGATTGGAAATCCTAGAAAATTCCTAAACAAAATGGAGGTAATAACCATCTAACCCCATAAAGCTCCTAACCTTTGTCACTAGTGGTGGGGTTGGCCAATCAATGATAACACGGATTTTCAAGGGATCTACTAAGATACCCTCGCTTGTGATAATGTGCCCTAAATACTGAATCTTGGTCTGAAAGAAGGAACACTTCTCTGAATTCCCAAACAAATGATGCTCCCTCAAAACCTATAATACATGTCTCAAGTGCTCCTGGTGCTCCTCAATCGAGCGAGAATATATCAAAATTTCATCCAGGAACACAATGAAAAATCTATCCAAGAATGTCTTGAAAACCCCATTCATGAGGCTCATAAAGGCTATAGGTTGCATTCGTCAGATCTAAAGGAACTATTGTGAACTTGTAATTCCCATACTCGAGTCCAAAAAGATGTCTTATGTATGTTTTCTTCTATGATACATAGCTGATGGTATCCTGAACTTCATATCTATCTTGAAGAACACTTTGGCTCCCCTCATTTGATCAAACAAATTTTACCAATATTTGGGGCAATAGGATAATGGTTCTTCACCATTACCTTGTTCAATTTTCTAAAGTCAACACACAAATGAAGAGACCCATACTTCTTAAAAAAAATCGTTGGTGTGCCCCAAGGAGACACAATAGGTCATACGAGGCCATTCTCTAAAATCTCCTCTAATTAAATCTTGAGCTCATTGAGCTCAGGTGTTGTCATCATGTATGGAGTATGGGATACAGCTGCAAAACATGGAACAAGATCAATAAAAAATTCCACCTCTCGATGCAGTGGCATACCTAGAAGCTCACTAGGGAAAGCATCTGCAAAATCTCTTAAAATAAGGTGCTCATCCAAGGGATAAATTTCTAGAATCTTCTTGAATCTATCATGATCATTATAGAAAACATATGACACCCCTTGCACATGATCCACTTGATTTGCATAGTGAAAATCATATGTACAGACATGGGTCTATGAACCCAAGATATAACTACAAAACTACCTATGTCATTCACACACTTAATGAACTTGTGTCTTTTTGGTTGGATGTTTTGTCAAATCCAAAATATGAGGTTCAACCAAAGTATCTCCTCAGATAAAGGGAAGGTGACATGTTTATTACTAATCTAAAACACACCATAATATATATACAATATTCACACTATTCTAACAATCATGGTTGGGATCACATCCCAATAGATATATTATTCTTGGAAAGAAATAATAATGTAGAGAAAATAATAATAGGAAAACTAATAATGAATTAAAAATGGAAATAATATGATCAGATAGGAACATTCTTTTTCTTAAGAAAATGTAGATCAAAAGATAATCATATGCAATTTAAATTGTAATATCGTGCAGGAGATTTGATAAACCAAATACTTAAATAAAATAACAATTTAAAGCATCAAACATAAGAACAATACCTCAAATATTAAATATATTCCCACAACACAAATTTTCCAATGATAATATTTTATTCTACAATGATCAAAAGGAAACATGAAGTCTTTCTCTTTTTCAACTCTAATTTGTATGTTATATTAAAAAATTCCATCCCTTTGGAATGTCATAACTTCTCATATATAGAGATAAGGGAAGTAGTGAAAATAATAAATAGTTGAAACAACATACTAAAAATAGTAAATATGAGTAAAGAGTTCATTTGACTGATTCTCACACAAAGACCTAGTCAAATTTTACAAGTTCATAGGTTGTCGAAACAATATTGAAAAAGACATGTCAAATGAAATATAAAAATGATATGATAAGCCCATCATTTTGACTTGTCTTCTTCCTCTATCATTTTGTCTTGTTTAGTATGAAATTCATGAAACTTTTGGATTATATTTTGAGATTCCTCCTTATATGGTCCACAAGAGTAGTGATTTAGAACCTCACAAGTTTCATGAGTGTTGCTAAAAATCCATAGAATCTTCTTGTAATTCTTAGTATACTTGGCCAAGTTATTCATAACAATTTTTTAGAGAATCATCTTGTCAATGGTTGTCAAACCAAAGTTTTCCCCTACCTTAGATTACTTCTCAACTAACTTATGAAATTCCTTATATAGATCATATGCAGGTAGAATATTTAGGCCATCATCTAGAATTTTTTTTAAGATCTTTGATAATTCTTCATTGATATCATTGATAGCTTCCATCACTTCATCTCTTAATTGCCTTAGTTTTTATCAAGCCTCATTAAGGATTTTTACAAGAAATTCAATTGTCTTGCAAAAATCAAAGTGTTTGTGTACATATGGAACTATTCCTTCCTTAATTAGGATCTTTGAACGAACACTTTTAATCTCACTAAGAGCTTCTAAATTCATATCTAAATTCCCAATTTCTTTAAGGAATTCATCATTTAGCTTATCAACATATTTATTTTCCTTTCCAAGAGCATTGAAGGAATTCACTATATCATTAATAATATTTTTCCTTTGAACAAGAAGATGTTGAATCCATTAATTAACAACCCTTCCCTTCTTGTTAAATTTTTTTGTCCTAGGTACTGATGAGAAAACAAAAAAAATGGGAGTAGAAGTGGGAGATGATATCTGAATGTGAGAAGGCTTGGAAAGTTTGAGTAGCACCTCTGTAAATTGTTCTACTTTCCCCTTCAAATAATATCTTGAGACTTTAGTCTCCTTGAGCTTATTTCAAAGAACATATACAAAACTCTAAGCATATTGTTGAACACCTTTAGTAGTAACCTCCCCAAGATAAACCCTTGTAATTTATTACTATGTAATTGTAATTTATTCTTTAGTTTTATCTACAATAGGTATGAAAATTTATGCAATTTTTTGACCAGATGCATCAACTAAGATCCATGAAATGGTCTTGGGTTTCCTTGTTGATCGAGCGGGTGTTGGATTCAATGAACTAAAATTGAAATCCTCAGGAGGAATAATTAATTTCATCTTCTTTAGAGTGTAACTAGCCAACCATGAGGGAGCTGAAGTAGAAAGTGCCTCTAAGAGAGGTACTACGATCAATCCCAAGGAATTTGGAGGAGTGTAAAAGGTAATGACCATGGATGGAGGAGTGGAGATAATGGTGGTAATAATGGTTGAATACATTGGAGGAGAAAGGAGAATGGATACTGGGATCCCAGAAGAAATTGGTAATTCTAAATTCAATCCTAATCCAATCGAAAGAGGGGATAAAGATGAGAACACACTTTCCATGGAATAAAAAATTGGTGATGATGGAAACGAAGTGACATTATTATAAATCAACTACTTCCCTAGATAGATTGGTCAATTAAAGATTGCAAAAACATAAAGGATAGGGTGGGACCCATTTTGAGAAGGACCTATGAATGGTTGGAAACTCTGGGAATCACACCCAAAGTGTCAGATCAATTATTTATAGAATCAATACAATCCCAGTCAGCAACATGTCAACCTACTCCCTATAAAGGTAAAAGATCAAACTTCAACCCTATTACTAAGCCATGTAAGATATATTTTGTTTACAGAAGTTTAGGGTCTTCTCTTGGGGTTTCTACTACCAAAGTTGCATCTCTAAAGTTACAGCTAACTGAAGTTGTAGATCTAAGTATCTAAAAAAGAGTTTCTCATGTGTCACAGTCACCTCTCTCTTCTTCTCTCCCATCTTCACCACATTCAGTTCCAATTTCCCCTCCATCTCTCACCCTTCCTCTTCCCTTATATTTCATTTATTCCATCCTCATTTCTCTTCTATCTCTCACCATATCTACCTCTATGGATCAGGTGTTTTCTTCTCTCCCTACACTCTAAGTTGGAAAGATTCTAGGGTTAGGATCACCACTTTCATCTTCCCTTCTCTAGTAATCTCTTTCATTTCTACTTCCATTTCATTCACACCAGAGGTCATTCTTTCTACTCCACCTTCCATTGTCACCATTTCACTACCACCTTCTATGACTATGACCAATTCCTTAATATTGTCAAGTTCTCCAAGTACCACTGTAACTATGCCACTAATGTCTTATGCATCATCTTCTTTTATACCTGAATGGCTGCATAGGCAAACCCCTAAGTAAAAGAATAAAGTACCCATTTTTTTGTTTTCGACTTAAGTGTCCTTAGATATGACTCCTAAAATGCATGCCAAATGACTTAGCAGTGTCTCTAATATATTAGTTGATCAATCAGGATAAAGGTTTATGGAAATAGCTACTCTTACTGCATGTAAAATAAAAGAGATGATTAGGACAACAGACTATCAAATCTCTAGGTTTTCTCTAGGGAAGGCCACCCATGAAGGATCTAAGAAAGATGTTTAAGTGGCCCTAGGAAATTTTCTAGACGAGTATGACAAGGAAAAGGAAACTAAATATGAGATTAAAGGAAAAGTTGATCAGCTCACAACTCTACTAACTAAGATCACACATCATGTACAAGCTACAACAACCCTAACTATTCCTTCAAGTTTTTATGATGCATCTTTCCATGTAGTGGAAATTTTTTAGCAAAAAGGAATAATAGTCAGACTATGGGTGGAGTGCTTGGTTTTGGATGCAGATCCATTAATCAAAGTTGTTGTGGATTTGTATAATGAGTTATATGTGGATAAAGTTGTCGTTATGAAGCTGAATGCACTTCTTACCGAAGATAGTGACAACTTAGACCTTGATCTGGAAACCTAGAAAGAAATCCAAAGTGTCAGTTTGGATCCGATTCTAAAGGAAGGTGTGATTGATGATGATTTAAATCTTTTCAATTTTTATAGAAGGCTATGGAATTTAGAGCTTAGGTGTTATGATATCTCATGGTGAAGCTCAAGGAGAAACAATTTGAAGTGGCAGATGGATTAAATTATATTTTAGAGTAGTTTGACAATATCCACTACAAGTTTCTAAATCATATTGTTAATGTTCTTCCTGTTGATCAAATCATTGCAAATTTTAAGAGTTTACTGAATGAAGATGATGATGTTGCAAAATATTTTAGCATTGATTCTATTTACAAGTTTGTTTCTTATCAAAACTTTGTGAATATGCTTAAGAAGGTTGTCAACAGGATTAAGAAATTGTTAGCCAAGGTTGCTAATGAGACTGAGTGTGTAGATGCGATAAATCGATGTGCATGTGGACCTAAAGAAGAATATATCCAAGGGATCATTAAGCGTTTCATTGATTACATGAAAAAATTATTTGTAGAGGAACCAAAATACCAGAGAAAGATAAAGGTGATGTCATCCCCAGCTAGGCTTGGCAACCATTGTTGAACAACCTCTAAGCTCTAGGACCAGTGAAAGTTATAGGGTTGACTTGGTCAACCTGTGAAACTAATTTTGATATTTTCATGGGAGGTTGTTCCCTATGTTATTAATACATTATATTTTTAGTTAATTTAGTTAAAGGGTGGAGCTATAATAGATTAACCCTCTTGGTTATAAATAAGTGGATGCATTATGGATTAGAGACTCTTAGATATTTTGTGAAGGGAATCTATTATTTTGATAAGTCCAAGAACATCTTCAAGCCTTTTATATATATTCAGAACACTATTTTTCCTTCGAATATCTGGTATATTGTGCAATTCTATGATTTGTTAAGTACTTGTGACTGTTTAATTCCTTGTATGTGTTGAATTACATTGCCTTTAATTCAGTTATCTTATTTCAATTATTGGTGAAGTTGTGATATAAATCTTGTATTTCAATTGTGGAAAATCTTAAATCCCTTATGTTGTTTAGAATTTTATGTTGCATCGGTTCAGTGATTGATAAGATTTTTGTAGGAGACATGCATGCCATATATTGTTCCACAATATTAATTGTGCAAGAAAAGTGGATCTTTTTTTTTTTCCATTAATTCTTAGTGCATCACCCTTTTATATGTTATGTGATAATCCACGTATCTCTACTCTCAAAGAACAAAGTAGATTATTTTTATTTGAAGTGTTATATCCTTGCATTTTGATCTTAAATCAAGTGCACCAAGTTTGAAAAGAAGTCAACCTTCTCCGGAGGTTCATCCCAAGGAGACAAGGTCCCACAACTTGGGGATTTTCCCATGTTACACAAGATCATTTAGAAGTTCAGTGAGTGTATGATCCATGTGACAACATTTTTTAGCGCACCCGTTGGGATGAACTAGAGAGTTGGTACTTCTCTTAGTATTTACATGAATCAAAGTACCTGATGACTCCACATCTTTGGATTTCAAGTTTCAGTGTGTTAAATTATGTAAATAATTTAGACAAGAGCTTCGTAAAGGCAATGAAATTATCATGATATTGAACTATCTTTGTCTCCTCCAATGAGAAGGAGCAGTGACACTTCAACATCACTTGGTTAGAGCCATTTGATACCCCCTTTCAGAAGGTTTCCTCTACCAAGAAACAATCAACCACTCATTGCCATGGCCATAAGAAACCAAGCCTTCCCTCATTTCAATGCCAACAATCCTCTTCTATTGGCCCAAAGTGATGTTATACTTGTTGTTGCTCTCAAAAAATTTCCTTTCTATACAGGAGAAACCAACATTACTCATGTAGAACATATACTAGATGTGGCTAGCATTTGCACATTGTACAATATCACAAAAGACAATGTTATGGTCAGAATTCTTGCTACTTCATTTAAAGGGAAGGAACTCCAATGGTTTTGTGGTTTAGCAATTGGTACTATACGCACTTGGGATGAGTTAGGAGAAAATATTTTCCAATAGTTCAAAGATAAAATTGACCACTTGTCACTCATGGAGCAACTCACTACTATAAAGAGAACCCCTCAAGAATATTTGAGTGATTTCAATTTCTGATTACAAAAGACTTGGAATAGGATTCCAACATTGATTAAGCCTTCTCCGAACAACACATTCATGTACTATTTAAGATCCTTAAACAAAGATGTAGTAGTTATGATCTAATCAATGGGAGGAATGACATTGCCCAACACTTATGCCATTATTATAAGAGTGGAGAACTATTTGATTCAAGATGTAAAGATAGCCCCAAGACCTTCAATTCCTTTGTATCCTGAGATTACCAATAATAATCCAACAATTTCTCCTCTCCCAGTGACCTCTAAACAACCAGCCCAGTTTGTATCCACTCCTTTAAATGATCTCTTTGAAGTTAATTCATTGTTGTAGACCTTTGGGAATGAACTAGTACCTCTTACAAGGAAACAATCTCAGTACGGCCATCCTTATCAATCCCAAAATTAACAATACCAGTCTAACTATCAACCTTTTCAAAGAAATAACCAGTCTCAAAACCAAGTTGCAAATGTTAAGCCTCTAAATGTTAGGAACTCGCTTGCTGCCATCTCTTCTAAATCCCTTGTACCTGTTCAAAATAACTTAGGTCAAGATTATGAATGGTTTTATCCTTTCTTTTAGACCCAAAATAAAAATATTTGACCCAATGGAGTTCTTAGCTAGGCTCATATGCTCCAAAGTATATCTACTGCTACTGAGCCAATAGAGGGTGCATCTATGCAAGAATAAAATGATTAGTCGTAGGCGTCTGAAGAGACTACTTTACTAAATTGGCAAGAGGAGGATTTTTGTGGGTTGAATACCGACTCTACATCAGTAGTTGATAATACTCGTTCATAAAAGAGGGAAATGGAAACTCCAACCCCAAATGTTTATCAGTCATCGACCTCTTGAACTCATTTGCAAGAAGTTGCTAGTAAGGATACATAAAAGAGTTTTCCAGAAACACATACCAGTAAAACTGTGAGGAAAGATAGTTCTTCAGGTTTTTTAGTGTCGAATACTCATTTTCCAAAGGAGGATACCAACTCAAAGGAACATTGGAAAATTATGATGGAATTCCCTTTAGTATTGTAGAACAGATGAAGAATACAACCTTGAATGTCACTTGTGGGAAACACTTTCAATCCCTTCTCAAATAAATCTATTACAAGAGGCTCTAAAAAGTTTTGGTACATTTGGTGGAATAGTGAGTCATGGAGAAACAACTGATACAAGTTTGTGTCAACCAAAAATAAAAAGTGCTCCTAAGACTAATAAGCCTCTACTATTATATAATTTTCTGATCATTGGTATGTATTTGGTACATAACTGCATGATCGATTCTGGTGCCAGCAGTTTGGTCATGCCCAAGTAATTTGCAAATGTGTTGGGTATAAAATATACACCAATATCTAGAGGATTTTTTCAGTTGGATGGTACAACAGTTCAGACCATTGGGGTTATCAAGGGACTGCAACTTAATATTCATGCATGTCCTAGCTTTTCATTCATGCAAGACATATCAGTCATTGACCTTCTTCACCATATGCTTATCACGGGACTTCACCACTCAAAATGGGTGGATATTTATCTTTCAATTGGTCACATATTATTCTCAGGACTCAATATGAAAATAAGGTAACTATAAAGGCAAAACCAATTTGTCATTATCTTGTTGAGTCATATACTATTAGTCCTTTAAAGGGAAACTATACTTTTTGTGATCAAGAGGAAGAAGTTGTTGATCACGAATCAACTACTCTATGTGGAAGAAGTCTCTTGATACTGTGCTAGATGAGGTAAGTATGGAGCATAAGTTTAATTCGTATGCTGAGGTATTGGTGGAAGAAGAAAATGGTTTTTTGTTTTTGGAAGAAATAGGGTTAGGCATGTATTGTATTCATGAAGAAAGCACAGTTATACCACAACTTCTCAAAACCCAAAATAACTTTGAAGGAATTTGGAAGATATTCTTCGATGGCTCAAGGAGAAATAATGGAGATAGGTGCTAGTGTGATGCTGATTTCTCCACAAGGTGATACATATTTCTCATATTTTTTACTGCAGTTCAGCTGTACTAACAATGTGGTTGAATATGAAGCACTTGTGAAAGGAATCTAGTTGGATCAAAATAAAGGAATAAAAGATGTAACTATTTTTGGAGATAGTGAGCTGATCATACATCAGGTAAAATCCCAAAGTGTATCAAAGAATTATCTTTTGAGGTTATATAAAAACCGAGTTTGGGATTTGATTAAATATTTTGAGGCTTTTGGGATTCACGTGGTTCCTAGGAATTGAAATCAAGATCGCTGACAATATTGTTATGGTTGGCTCACAATATGACGTGCCTATTGAGATCATGAAAAATGAATGACAACCCATTAAAATAGTTGTTTGGCATGCAGTTCCAAATACTACAGGTAGTTGGTAGGTCTTTAATAGCGACAAACAAATTATTCTTTTCCTACATGAAGAAGTGGAGTTTGCATTGAAGAATCTAAGCCATGCTACAGGAAGGATACAATGATCAGAATTATATAGTTGAAGAATAATAAGTTACCAAAAGGTTTGGTCACTCTTGAGTCAATTTTTAATTGAGATGATCAAGTTAAAAGTAAGAGTGCCAATATGGTGGTCAAGGAAGATGATTTTGAATGGGTTTAGGTTACAGAGGAAAATTTTTTGAAAATTGGAAAAGTATGTTCACCAGAAGAAAATTGAGCTTTTGTTAAACTTTTCTAGAAATATAATGATATTTTCACGTGGATTTATGAAGATCTTCATGGTTTTGATCCAGGTTTAGAACAACATACTATCTAGTTTGATCCTATTGCCAAACCAGTTTGGTAAAAGCAGAGACCAGTGAATCCCAAGATCTAGCCACTAATGAAGAAGGATATTTCAAAGCTTATCGAAGCTAGCACACTTTTTCCCATCAAACATTCCTCCAAGGTGGCTAATATAGTTATTGTTAGGAAGAAGAATGCAGAGATCCGGTTATGTGTGGATTTTAAGGATTTGAATCAAGCCTCATTAAAGGATCATCATCCTCTTCCATCTGTGGAACATATTCTTCAGATAGTGGTAGGAGCTGAAATATTTTTCGCTACCTGATGGTTACTCAGGTTATAACCAGATTTTGGTTAAAGAGTTTGATCAATTCAAAGCAGTCTTCACTACAAAGTGGGGTACGCATGCCTACAATAAAATTTCATTTGAATTATCAAACATCGAGGCTACTTTCCAACGAGCTATGGACATGGATTTCAATGGATTAATAAATGACATGATTTTAGTCTATTTTGATGATATAACTATGTATTCCAAACATGCGGAAGATCATATTGTTCACTTGGAAAATATTTTCAAGAGATGTAGGGATTTTGGGTTTCATTTTAAATCCCAAGAAGTGTATATTTATTGTGCTCAAAGTCAAGTTGTTAGAACATGTTGTTTCAGTGGATATGGACTATCTATTGACCTGAGAAGGATTCTTGCAATTTTATCTTTATCTCTTTTGATCCATAAGAAAGGTATTCATTATTTCCTAGTAACTATGAACTTTGTGTGAAGGTTTACCCCTTAATTCGCGGCCTTGGCCAAGCCATTAACGACCATGTTAAATAAGAATCTGCCATTTGCTTGGAAAAATGAAGGAAATGAGAGCTTTGAGACAATTAAAAAAAACTATTTCTTAGGCTCCCACATTGTTGAATCCTAGGTATGACAAACATTTTATTCTCTACGCCTTCACGGGATAGGGAAGTATTTCAAGGATCCTTGCACAGCAAAATCATGATTTGATGGAGCAACCCATTACTTTTTTCAGCTAATATCTTAAGGGTAATGACCTCAAGTATTTTTTTGTTGAGAAATAGGTTTTTGTTGTCATTTGAGCCATTGAAGAAATTTAGGCACATGTTGTTTAACAATAAAATACAGTTGATGGTGTCACATTCGGGAGTTAAGGATTTTCTGCTGAATAAATATATGAATAAAAAATGTGCCAGATGGATTACTAAATTCATGGACTATGACATGTGCATCAACATGAACAATTTGGTTAGAGGGAAGGGATTATGTTAGAAACTATCTACGGATTTGGAATCTAAAGGTGAAGAAGATATGGTGCTTCATAATAATCATCAAGAAGATGTTTCTGCTAACTGGATATTGAAGATGAATAATTTAATTCTCTTGGGAGAGTATCCCATTGACTTAGATAGAACTCAAAGGAAAAAAAATCATCTTGAGTATATTCCTTATGATCTGGTAGATGGTTTTATTTTTCATAGGGATTTGAATGGTGTTCTCCTCTGGTATATAGGGCCAAAACTAGTGGACACAATACTAGAAGTATTTCACATTGGTTTTTCAAGAGGGCATGTTTCTACATGGAAAACTACTATGAAAATTATGTGATCTAGCTACTATTGGCCAGAACTATTCAAATATTCCCATCACTGGGTGAGAAAGTGTAAGGAGTGTGCCTTTTTTAAAGGAAAACAAAAGTTGTCAGCCCTTCCTCTCCACCCAATTCAGGTAGATCAACCCTTTATTTAGTGGGGGTTAGATTTTACTGGGGTGATAAATCAGCCATCCAGTGATGGGACATAAGTGGGTTTTTACCACAATAGATTATTTTAATCGACGGAAGAGAGTTTGTAGAATTAAATAGAGGGAAATGAGAAATATGTTCTCAATTTGTTAGAAAGTATCATGACGAAGGTTTTTTTGTTCCAGTTCACAGTTATTTTCAGATAATTCCATACTTTTTCTTGGTCTAAAAACTAAATGAATGGGCTATTAAAAATTGAGTAGTTAGCTCAAGACTTTCATCCAACTACTATCCACAGGGAAATGGTATGGCTTAGTTCTAGCAATAATAACCTCATATGATTAATCAAGCGTACAATGGAAAGTAATAGATTCAGACTTGGCTCACAAAACTCAAGAATACCTTGTGGAAAGATAGGATCACACCAAAAATGTCCATTAGAAATTCTTATGGCCCTTTTTGATGGTAGACAGATAATGCTTATGTATGGTCAGGAAGATAAAACTTGTGTTATCTCTAGAATTGCCTTCTTTGGAGTTAGCACATCAACTGGAGGTTATGGAAAGTGATCCTATGATGGTCAGGTTTTCCGAGTTGATGGAGTTAGAAGAAGTTAGGGAACAATAAATGAAGACTTTGGAGCAATATCAGGCCCGAAATAAGAAGAATTTTAACAGGAAGAAATCTAACAAAAAAAATTAGGAAGGAGATTTAGTTCTCAAATGGGATGCTGATAGGGCCAAGCTAGTGATGCACACAAAGTTTCGATGCTATGTGGAGTTGGTCCATAGTGTCATTACTAGTTGTAAGGAGGAAAATTCAATTTTCCTATCAAGACTCAATGGAGAAGCACTGCCCATTCATGTGAATGGGATACATCTCAAATATTTCTTTTAAGAAGGTCCTACTTTTACATTTTATTTTAGGTTTATTTCCTCCAAGTGTTTTGCACATTATTAGTTATGTTTTGTTTAGTTTTTTTTTATTCGGTCATCTTTGTTTTATGTTTGTGTTCTATTTTGGGTATGTTCAAGGTTTCAGACTCTTTTTCCCAATGGATTATTGAAGGTTACTGGACTAGTGCTTTATAGGAAATCATCCTGAGGAGATCTCTAAAATTGTTAACTTTTGTAAGCTACACTTGCGCAGAAGGCCATTAATTTTTTTTTGAAAAATCATTTGCCTTCCCCATTCATTAAGTTTTAAAAAAATTGTCTTGAAATTTTTCCTTATCATAATTTTATATGGGTTTTTGGATTTCAAAGTTTTACTAGAAATTTTCATGAAAAGTGAAGTGAGAATTATGAAGTCTGAAGTCCGATCCAATTGGGATTTGGAACCAGAATTTGGAATTACTATTACTTTTTAAGAAAAAATGTATTTTCAAAGTATGACATCTGTAGTTTGAATTTCAAAACTTCAGAGTTTCAATTTCTAATGATGAAAGGTATTTTTCATGAATTTTGAGCATAAAATTATGAAGTTCAAAGTTTTTTGTCCAATATTTTTGCAAGGGTAAAAATACATCCAAAGGTGGGACAACAATACCACAATTTCAAAAAAATTCAAGGCCATACCTTCCAAAGTCACACCCTAAACTAGTCCATCCCCAACACCAGCCTTATCTTGTCACTCTAATGACCCTCTAATGGATGCCAACTCAGTCCCCTATGTGATTTAGGAAATTACAATCAATCCCCTTAGGTGATTTAGGGGGTTCTAGGGCATATGCAACACACAACGTTAAAAAAGCACCTAAGCTTCAGGAAGTAATTTCGGGAGTTTTGTAAGGATTTAGGAGATATATAAGATATCCATAGAAATTTAATTATGAGAACTAAAAGGTGGAGGAGTCATAATTTTCATAACACCTAGCTCTAATATGTCTACATCTATTTTTTCCCATGCTCAGTCACAAATATAGAAAAAAAATCCTATCTTTCAAGGCTCAAATGTATGAATGAATAGTTTAAAACCCCCAAAATTGTATTAATAATACCATTTCTAGTTAGAATCATATAAAATTTCATCAAAAAACTCCATCAGGAACTCTAGATATGGCCTTCACAAACTCATTCTTCTGACCCACAATTAGCAGTCCCGAAAAATAAGGGGCCATTTTGAGGATATGATTTCATAATTGAAGCTATAAACCATCACCATTCAACTCATTTAGTGATTTATAATCAAATTAATATAAAATTCTACCTCTTAACCCATCCGGAAGATTGAGTTATCGCCATCGCAAGTTGGCTCAAGGTAAGAGCTCAATACTTAGCCAATTTTTGAAGAGGACGCCTGTTAGCACCAGGAGCCTGGCAGGATTTCATGTCCCTTTCATCCCTTTAGAAAAGGGACAAGAAAAATTTCCCAACCCTTTTTATCCTTCATATCAACGATGTGACCCTCCACATTGCCAATTCAACCCCCAGGAGCTAGTCGGAGCCTTTCCTCTCATTGCACAGATGATCACCAAATGTTGTAACCTAGTGTAATGTGGAAATTGATGTAATTTTCATACCTTTAGAAAAGGTACATCAGGGACAAACAAATATTCCCATCCCCAGCTATATCTTTAGGTTCTCCACACGCTTGAAAATCAGCCCCCAGGTGCTTCTCTCAAGTTCCCTCACTCAAACACTCAATGAGTCAAATTTTGCCAAGTGTCGTACCCAGACATGATGGGGAATTTGGCATCCCTTTTGTCCCTTTAGAAAAGGAACATAAGGGACAAAAAAATGCTCCCAAACCTCATGATTTCTCATTAGGGATGAATATATACCAGACTTAGTCATTTTTTCATGCATGTTCATCTCCCCACACCTTCATATCCTATCAGAAATCTAGAAAAAATTTCCCACACATCCCAACCTCCATTACTACACTAAAAAATATCCTTAAATTATTATTCACATTGAAAATATAGAGATATCAGAATAAAAATGGATCGAAATGATGAAGAATGAAGAAAAAAATGAACATTTTTTGCAAGATAGCTATGAAGTCTCGCAATCAAAAAATATTCATATCTTGCAAAATACAAGTAGGATTGAGATGAATTGTTTTGCAAACCTCCTCATTCTTGAAGGTCATCACGATGTAATAAAATGGGAGGTCAAATAATGCTCCAAATTATTTTTTATAAAAAAAACCCATTTTTCATGCCCTAGCTCACATTTGTTGGATTTCCTGCATAATCTGACAGTCGGATCGAGTTAAAAACTTGCACACAAACTCCAAATGAAAAAATATCACAATGGAGTTATTTTCATCAAAATTAGAGGTAAAAACTAAACTTGAAAATTTTAAATCTCCATTAATGCTCTATGCCCAAAGTCATTGTTAGGTGAAATTTTCAAATTTTATTTCCAAGCATTCTAGTGGGAAAAATCAACTAAAATTTGGGGTATAAGATCGTGACGACGAGATGAGTCTAAAAAATATGTGTTCCATCATAAACCATTCATAATAAATTCATTTTCCAAAAATAATAAGATTTCCTATATAGGCTTGCTATGTTTTGGAAAGTCATCATCAAAAGTGTTTATGACAAAGGAAGTGTGCAGTGAAGATCATCAGGAAGTCTAAATGGTCGTCTGAAGAAGAAAACAACAAAAATGTGCAGTTCCTAAAAATAGTAATCCCCCTATATGGGTGCTTACTAAAAATAGTAAGTCACCCCAAGAAGTGGTCGAGGCAAAGGTAGTGTGCATAAGATTGAATGAGGAAGTTCTTCACATCAAGATGGTCAAGAAGACGAAAAAGTAACCCCTCACCAAAAATAGTAAGTCTCCCATCTAGGCACCTACTATTAATGGTAAGTCATACTCAAAGTATAGTTTTGACATAATGGGACATAAGGGGATGATCATTTAGGTCAACATAATAATTTAGGACCATCCATGGGCATTTCTCACGGGGTATTCAAGATCCATCTAAGGTAACTCAACAGTGTCTCTCGAAACTCATTTCATGGCTCAAGTTGCAGGAGTATCATGTGCAGGGTGGAAGTTACATTCATTAGTGAAACAGTTCATTCAACTTAGCAGTATTAGTTTTGAAATTCTATCTCTTTAGAAGGGATCTTCATGAGTTGTGTTTTTGGTCATCAGCAAATTCATTCAACAATGTTCTTAAAAACTTAACCCAAAGTCTCTGTGAACCATTCAAAAGAGTTTCTTAGGGTGTAAAGGATTCAGATATTTAGAGTTTCCACCTTGAAGAATTCTAATGATTAGAATTAGTGGACTTCATTAGGAGAAACATCACCTCTTCTTCAGATGTTTGTTTGTTGGTTGTTGGCCTTTTTCATGGTAGTTTATTTACTGTCGTTGGGATTTTTGATCACATCTAGATTTTTATCCCTTTTTGGTTTGATGATATAGTTTTATATGGCTTTTGAGTCTTATTGTACAAGGGTATAGACCCTTTCAAAAAACTATTTACCAATAATAAAAAAACACCACCTCTTCTTCTCTCTATTCTCTCCCTTCCCCCCAAATTTCTCTCTCTTCAAATGTTCTAATTCTTTATTAGGGTTTGCACTTTTTAATATGCATTTAAGTTATTTGAAAAGTGACTTTAGAAACATGATGTAAAATTAAGTCACCTTTTTTTATAAAAGGGACTTAATATTTTGTAAGATTGTGAATAGTCTAAAGTTAGAAATAAGGCATATGAAGTGTCACTGGTAAGATGAAGATTTTTTCCACTTTCTATAATTTGTAATAAGCTCCTCATTTGAGATCCTTCTGAACTTCTAAAATTCTTAGCTGGATGTCAATTTGCAATCTCATGAGAGAAGAATTCTTGTGAAGGAATAAAGAGATAACTAAAATTATTATATTTCCCCACTCTTGCATTCCTCTATTATTGCTATGTACAATTTCTTCTCGAGCATCAATACAAGGAGGAGTTTTATAGCCTGTTTATGACAGAGGGATTTACTATTTATTTTGTGCTCATAAGTCATAATTGGTCTTGTTGTAATTTGTAGGGTTGTTTATTCTTAAATTTAATGTGTTTTGGAACTTTTCAATTAATGGGTGTGGGACTTTGATTTTCTACCCATGGCATTAATCCCCTCCTCTCTCATTCTCACTCCCTTTTCCTTTTCTCGCAAAGTACTCTCTAGCAAGAAATTGCTAGCTTTGTTGCAAGGTCAGTGGAGTGCCCTTGTTGGATCCCTGTCAAAATACCACCACAAAAATTCACTTTTCACGTGCATGTAAATATGGAAGCTACACCATTTAAGTAGAGGGACTTAGAATTCCCAGAGCGTTGGCAAGAAATCCACAATTTTTCCACCTGAAAAAAATTTTCTTGCCAACAGTTTTTGGTGCCCACAATGGGGCAAATTTAGCATCATCTACACCAAAATAAGACCAGAAGGTCAAGAAAATACAAAAAAAATTCAAAAATTCAAAAAATTCAAAAAAAGAAAATTCTTGAATTTGAAAGTTTACTTGAGCCTTATGTCTACAAATATGGCTATTTTGGAAATACTCCTATTTAAAATCCTAAGCTACTATTTCATTCAAGAGGATATTGCTTCATATTTGAAGAAGCTATTTGCACAACCGAAAAATCTTCACTCAATACTTCATCACCATAAGAGTATTTGACCTCAAAGAAGAACTTGTTGAACTAGAAAGACAAAGACAATTTCAGGATCCACATAGGAGAGTGTAGATTTTAAAGATGGTGGATCAATGGTACACTTGGAAATAAAGACAAGGAGGAAAAATTGATCTCATCTTCGAATAACTCCAAAGAAGACAAGAGCTACTTAGAAATCCAAGCTCTCCCCTTCATCAAGAAAACATGCCCGGTGGAAGTCCAAGAGTGATCAATCCATTGGATGTTGAGTTTCCATACATCAATGAGAATATTGAAGATTTCACTCTAACGTAGAGACTGAAGAGGAAGCTATAGAAAGAGAACCAAGAGCTGAAGTAGAGATAAGAGATCAAATTGAATAAATCAAGAGAGCTCAAGTTGAAACTGATGCAAGAGCAGCAACTGAAGCTGTGACCTTAGAAAGGTTGGAAGATAGGATCAGAAAAATAGAATGGTGGATCATTGTGATCATGAAGAACAAGCCAAATGTACCATGGGGTGGAAACACTGACCCATTTTTCCTCAACCACTCCATGAGCTACCAAAAGGCTCAAGGAAAAACTTCCCAAAATTCAGAGGAGATGGTTCACAACTTCCCAAAGAGCATGTAGCAACATTCATCACCATTTGTGGTGTTTGGGAGTTGAACACGAGGATGTTTCAGTTGAATCTTTGTGGAATCATTTGTAGGAGAAGGTAGCCAAATGGTTTTACATGTCACCTCCAAGATCTATCACTTGCTGGGAAGATATAAGAAGCATATTTGAGCACATAGGTTCAAGACCACATAAGACTACTAGGATCTCCTGGTCCAACCGATACAAATGAAGAAAGATGTTTCTGAGTCAATGAGAGATTTTATTGCCAAATATAACCAAATAATTAGGAGGATTCCTGAAGATATTTGCCTCCTAAAATAAATTTGAAAATATTCTTCATCAATGCTCTACCACTGGAAGTTGTCTTTTTCCTGAGGAGAGCCCAACCCAGGGATTTGAAAGAAGCACAACATTATGCAATAGAGACTTAAAGATGATTTGATCTTGTCTGGAAAAGTGAAAGGTCCCAATGGAAAACATAAAGACCAAAGTTCAAGCTCATCTATCACCAATCCTATGATCCAGAAGATGGCCAATGACATGGTTTCCATGAAGAAATAATTGTCTCAAATCACCATGTGGAATGCTCCAAGGGAGTTGAATCCTCCAAACCAGCTGAGAATCATCCCACCTCACCATAGGATTTCTCTTGAAGCACATTTGGTCAATGATACATGTGAAACTGATGAACCAGAAGAAGAAGAAGAAGAAGAAGATGGAGAAGACCTTGAGGTCATAAGAAGTTAAAGGTGACAATTCAAAATGGCCTTATTGAATATGTTGAAGGAGACTCAAAATGGCCTTATTGAATGATGAAGGAGACGAAGAAGCTCCAAGCTTCTTGTGTGTGGTGTTCATGTGGGCTCAATCAAAGAAAGTAGCTTCATCTTCAATAGTTGCAATGAAGAAGAAGAAAGAAGATCCTCCTGTTGAAATTCCACAAAATAAGATCATCAACAGAGGGTCACCGCTACACCGTCAATGGACTCAGCTAAAGAAAAACCAGACCCACTGGTTAGCAAGAATCCCATTTCCACATCACTTAAATAAGTCTTCTAGTCCTTCCCTCTAATCTAAAGATTATTTCTAAAAATAATCCTTCTTCAAATGCTACCCAGGCTAAATCATCTAAAGTCAACCAAAACCCATTTCTCCCTCTCCTTCTAAACTAGTTACCACAACTTTTAAAGAAAATCAAACTCCTTAGGTAACTCACCTTCATCATGTAAATATTCCATCACCCCTAAAACCTCAAATTAATCCTCCGTGATCCCATTTGATTATGTATAATACACAAGTAAATCCAAGGTTTCAATCACAAAACTAAAGTACTTGTAAACACACCTTGCTCAATTTGATAGGTTGGTCAATGTTGTCTGTGGTGGTAGTGCTAAAGTTTCAAGCTTAAATTCTAAAGGCATAATCCTGCAACATCCATGCCACCTTCAAAAAACATGTAGCCCTTAGTGCCTCAAAAACCAATAAGGTAGAACCATTCTACCTATCCCTCTTAATCAAAGGCTACCAACTCAATAATTGCATCATAGATTCTAGAGCCTCTGATAGTGTTATGCCCATGAAAGTTGTAAATCCCTTAGGAATTACCTTGACATGTGCAAATGGATATTGCTATTCCAAGGAATCCAAAGAAGTACCATTGGTAGGAAGGATAAAGGATGCTCAAGTTTTTTTGGTCAACTTCTCGGAAAATAATGTGTTGCTCACTATTTTTGTAGTTGACATTCCAACCCCATTCAGCATGATCTTAAGAAGATTTTTTGTAGGGATTTAGGTGGTGAAATAAAAATGGATTGGTACTCTGTAACCATACTAGTGAGAGGGGAGATGAAGAATTTGCTACCGGTGCGTAAGATGAAATACATAGTATAAAAAGTAGATGATCCAAGGGTGAACATTTTGTTCCAAGGTAGAGGGATAGGAAACTATTTCCTCACATCAGCGAGAGATGAAAATTTTCCTTTCCTCATCATGAAAGAAGAAGAGGAAATTTGTCTTATAGAGGATGAGATACAATATTTTTTTGGCACAAAAGACATCTCATCGTAGGAGTAACATATTCAATAGAGTAAAATCCTAGTTGCATAATGAATGATTTGATGCTTTCTGAAGACTGATTATGAAGAGATACAAAATGATGAGTTTGGGGTGTTCATAAGTAATCTATTTGAATTTTATTTTTCAATTAATGATGGGATGAAGATATGTGAAGAAGTAAAGACAGATTGAGGAATCAAATTATCTTCCCAATTCAATCATGGATGAACATATGGAGGAGGCCAATTTTTTCTCGAAACCAAGGAGAAATATGATTATTACAAGGATGATATGGATTTTGAGCTCAAAGGTGTGTCATTTCCACAAAGCATGGACCTTTCTCCTTATCATAAGGGTTCATAATTTAGAATTATATGTACCTACATGAAGGAGAGCCTTTGGGAACAAAAATCATAGAAGAAGAAAATGTAGTTGCTTCAAATGAATCATGGGAAGGTATGGATCATATTTTTTACCACTCCTCTAAGCCACAATATAGAACCTCTTTTGAAAAAAAAAGATGAATCTATGATGAATTTGGAAGATCCATCCATGCAAGATATTTTGAAAGCTATAGAAGAAATTGAATATCCTCAACTTAGCCTTGAAATCTTGACTCAAGCCATGGAGATACAAGACATGTGTGAATCAATTAGGGCTCCTTATTTTGATACACCAATGTTTGATGTGGAGATGGAGCAAGTAGATAGGTAGAATGAATTCCTCAATGGAGAACATGAAAGTCAAAACATGTCTATTTCTCCCACATTACACAATAAATTTCGTGAATGTAAAAGAAGAAAAATTCTAGGAGCATCTTTAGACATTTTTAATTTTAAAGGAAACACTTTCATCATGGTGGGAGATGATAAGGAAAATATTGATCCAAATCACACGGAAGACAGATTCTGTGGAAAGAGCATTAGGAATATGTTCAAAATCAACTTGAGCACATCACTTTGGAATTTTTGACCAGTACAGAGAGTGAATATGTGAAAGAAAATAGATCAGAATATTCAAACAAATTGAAAGAGGATCAACCTTTGAATGATGATGAAGTGTTCAAATAAAAATAGGTCTTATGGAAAAACACAGAAGGCAACCAAAACTCTAAAAAGGATCTCAAAGAATGTAAAGGCAAGGGAATTTATAGGTGAAGGTATAAGAAAAAAAAATCTCATGTAGGCTCACTCCTATGAAGTACATGGAAAATCATGAAATCACTTGGCTTTCATAATCATTTGAGGAAAAGAGGCTACTTCCTTGAACCAGCCAACAGCTACACAAGACATCACCATCTAGTGTTACCTTTTAGGGGCTAACTCCTGAAAAGTAAAGTACTTCATTAAAATTGGGTTGTCCCCCACTTTGTACCATAGATTATTTTTAGGTGTGTTTTTACCTTCTTGTTGTGTGTGTTTTTCCCTTTCTGTGTGTTGTGTGTGTGTGTGTGTGTGTGTGTGTGTGTGTGTGTGTGTGTGTGTGTGTGTGTGTGTGTGTGTGTGTGTGTGTGTTCTTCCTTGATATCTCTCTCTCGTAAGTTGTACATGACTCCACAAGGCCTAATGGATAAGGCACCAGTCAATATGTTATATGTTGAGACTCTTGGATTCTTCATGTCACGTCTTCACTATTCTCAGTCCATAAAACATCCCCAAGCTAGATCCAGTGGTTTTCTAGTATTTTTCCAAGGTAAAAAATACATCTGAAGGCAGGATAATGATACCAAAATGTCGAATAATTTCAAGGCCATACAATCCAAAGGCACCCCCTAGACTAGTCCATCCCCAAATATGGCCTTACCTAGTTAGTCCAATGACCCTCCAATGGATTTCAACTCAATACCCTAGGTGATTTAGGAAATTCAAGTCAATCCCCCTAGGTGATTTAGGATTTAATAAAACATGTATGCTTCTAAGAATGTTTAGGAGGGGCTACTACTGGCCTTCTTGGGACTAATGCAAACCCTTGGAGTGTAATGGAGGAGAAAAATTCAACATGGAGGTTCATTAAAGTACCAAGAACATATGTGATTTTTTTTGGGAGATTTTAGAAATATCCAGAGGTTTTGGATCTGATTCACCAAAAGCGGGTTCTCAGGCCTAGGAAGTGCACAATGTTAAAAAAGTACTTGAGATTTGGGAAGCAATTTAGGGAGTTAGATAAGGATTTATGATCTATAAAATATATCAATGGAAAGTTAATTAGTATCACTACAAGGTGGTGGAGTCATATTTTTCACAACATCTAGGCACAATATGTCTACCTCTATTTTTTCTTATGCTTAGTCAAAAAGATAGAAACAAAATGCTATATATAAAGGCTCAAATGGATGAATAAAGAGATGAAACCCACACCATTGGATTCATAAGTCCATTTCCATTCAGCATCATATAAAATTTCATCAAAAAATTCCATTGGGAAATCCAAATATGACCTTCACAAACTCATTCTTCTAACATGCAATTAGCGGTCCCAAGAAAGAAGGGGCCATTTGGAGGTGATGCATTAAGAATTTAAGCTCTAAAAAATAACCATTCAAATTATTAGATGGTTTCAAATCAAATCCATATATAATTTCACCTTCGAACCAATCTAGAATCTTGAGTCATCTGTTATGTTTGTGGAGCCTGTTTTTATGTTAGAGTTTGGTACACCTTCCATGTGTTACACTCAGATATTTTTACGGCGGTCCCACTTGCTGGTGAGTGGGTGAAGGGGGTTCAAGGGGGTAAATCCCCCTTGATGGGGGCTTAAGGGTGAAGCCCCCGAAGCAAATTTTCATGGGTGGTTTATTAACCCATGGCTTTTTCGGTACCCATGGTTTTGGGCCCATGGCTTTTTCGGTACCTATTGTTTTGTAAAACCACCTCTTAGGCTACATATTGATGTACTTATATATAGATGGACATAAAATAGGATTTATATGAGTGTTTTTGTGAAGATGAATAGTGTGTGTGAATTCAAGTGTGAATTCGGGAGGGTTTGTTGAGCGCGGCTCCAAACAAGATTTGGTTATTGTAATTGTGAAGACTGTTGGCTTGTAATAAAATCTGAGTAAGTGTTCTTGGTGGATGTAGCCCATATTGGGTGAACCACATTAAATATTGTCTTCCTGTTTTGCATATTTCATTTATGTAATTTCTATTCATACTTCTTATTATTACGATTCTGAGGAATTATTCCACATTAGATTCTTTTAATCCCTAACATTATCGTCGTTGTAAGTTGGCTTAAGGTCAGAGTTTGATACTTAGCCAATTTTTGAAGAGGACATGTGTCACCACCACAAGCTTAGTGGGATTTCATATCCCTTTCATCCCTTTAGAAAAGGGAAATAAGGGACATGAAAATTTTCCCAACCCATTTTATCCCTCATATCACTGACGCGACCCTCTACATTGTCAGTTCAGCCCTCAGGAGCTAGTCGAAACCTTTCCTCTCACTGCACAGATGATCCCAAAATCTTGCAACCTAGCGCAATGTGGAAATTGATGTCCCTTTCATCCCTTTAGAAAAGGGATATCATGGAAACAAAAATGCACCCATCCCCATCTATTCCTTTTGGTTCTCCATATGCCCAAAACTCATCCCCGGGTGCTTCCCTCGAGCTCCCTCACTCAAACGCCTAACGAGTTAAATTTCATCAAGTGTCGCGACTAGGCATGATGGGGAATTTTTCATCCCTTTTTTCCCTTTAGAAAAGGGACATAAGGGACACAAAATTTCACCCATCCCTCATGATTTCTCATTTGGGATGAATATATACTAGACTTAGTCATTTTTTCATGCTTGTTGACCCCCCACACCTCCATACCCTTATTAAAACTCTGGCAATGTTTTCCCAAACATCCCCATCTCCATATTTTCACTCAACCAGATCCTAAAATTCTTACTTGCATTGAAAATACATATATCTAAAAATAAAAATGGATAAAAATGATGAAGAATGAAGATTTGTTTCTAGATAACTATGAAGTCTCCTAATAAAAAAAATCATATCTTGCAAAATACAAGTCGGATTGAGATGAATTTTTTTACAAACCTCCTTATTCTTGAAGGTTGTCACAATGAAATAGATGGGAGGTAAAATTATGATCTAGATTATATTTTAGAACAAAAACTCATTTTCATTCCATAGCTCACATTTGTTGGATTTCCTGCTAATCTGGCAGTCAGATCAAGATAAATACTCACACATGGACTCTAAATGAAAAACCTATCACGATGGAGTTATTTTCATCAAAATCAGAGATAAAAACAAAACCTACAAATTTCAAACCTCCATTAATGGCTTCCATGGCATCTCCATACCTAAAGTAACTACCAAGTGAAAAATTCAAATTTTATTTCCAGGCATTCTAGTGGGAAATCAATTAAAATTTGGGTTACAAGATCACAAAGATGAAACAAGTCCAAAAATATGTGTTTCGTTGCAAACCAAGCTCCATAAATCCATTTTCCAAAAATTGTAAGCTTTCCTATATAGGCTTGTTATGTTTGGAGAGTCATCATTAGAAGTTTCTATGGCTAATACAATATGCACTAAAGATCATCAGGAAGTCAGAATGGTCGTCTGAAGTAGAAAAAAATGACAACAAACACTTACTAAAAATAGTAACCCCCTTATATGGATGCTTACTAAAAATATTAATTCACCCCAAGAAGTGGCCGAGGCAAAGGCAGTGTACATAGGATTGAATGAATAATTTCATCACATCAGGATGGTCAAGAAGAGCTAAAAATAACTCATCACCAAAAATAGTAAGTCTCCCATCTGGGCACCTGCTATTAATGGTAAGTCACACTCAAAGGGAAGCTTTGACATAATGGGACATAGATGGAGGATCATTTAGGTCAACATAATCCTGCAGGACCATCCATGGGTATTGTTATCCCAAATTCAACCCTCAAGGTGAATTCGATAAATTACATGTTCTTCAGGCTCAAGCAGGTTGAAATGGTTCAAGGGCCGAAATTTAGATTTTCTGGGTACCACTCCTTTTTTCTCTAAAAATCTAAGGAATTAGTAAAAAATTGCAAAAATATGAGAAAACGAGGTCACATGCCTATTATAATGCAAATCGGGTCTAGGAGTTGTGTATGGAACCAAGGAAAATTGTATTAGGGTTCATCGTACCAAATTCAGGTCTAAGATGATAAGGAAACATTGAAATGTGGCAAAAATGGGTTTTTTGTGCCTAGGCCACATAGGTTCATTGAGGACATCTTGCACCCAAAAACCCAATTTTCCCAAAATGGCTAAAAATAGTTGAAATTGGAAAAATCAGGTATTTTTTTCCCACACGGTCTATGGGATTTTGGGACATGAGTTCTATGAAGACCCAAAATTTCTGTAGGAAGTGCAAATCGGAAAAGTCAAGTTTTTTTGGTCCAAGCCATACAGGTACGTGCGGGACATGTGGGACCCAAAAACCTGAAATTTCCACACCAAGAGTAAATTGGCAAAGTTAGGTCAAAATTTCCCAAGCCACACTCAGACGTTAGAACACATGAAACCTAA
Organism: Taxus chinensis; assembly: GCA_019776745.2. Taxonomy (NCBI): domain Eukaryota; kingdom Viridiplantae; phylum Streptophyta; class Pinopsida; order Cupressales; family Taxaceae; genus Taxus; species Taxus chinensis. The sequence goes on along the minus strand of JAHRHJ020003127.1, from coordinate 183,855 downwards.
AAACCCAAAATCATTGCATTCAAAGGGAGATGTGAAAAAACTAGAGGTCAATGGCCCTCAAGACTCGGTCAATGTTGGGACAAGCGGGACACCAAAATCTGATTTGCCTGATTTACAAGGCGGGTCAGGTGTGATGCGGGTGAAGTAAAGGTTTTCAACCCAATTCACACAAGGGACATCTAGGACACTAGGACTTGAAATACCTAACATATCAACATGCAAGGGAAAACACTGCAAATCAGATCCTAAACTTCAAACGGCCATAACTTTTGACCCCGAGCTCCGATTTTCACAAAATTTGACCATCTACAATGAGAATGACATCCTCTACGTCAAAGAAACTGGATTTCTTATTTTTAATGAAGGTATATTTATGAAAATAAATGTAACATCTTCAACTTCAGTCAATTAGATGCTCATTCCCGTTAAATGACAAAAGCGCCTGACATACCCAAAATAGCTTCCCGCAATTGGAAGGCCATAACTTTTGCATTTCTCAACAAAAACACACAAAATTGGTACCGTTGGAATCATGGTATCGATCCAGATGCATAGAAATCAATAAAATAATAATTTTATGAGAAATAGATGGCGAGTTTGCAGAAAAAAAGGCAAGGTTCATAATAGTGTTTTATTTGGTAGTTGGGATGCATTTAATGGAGCATGGGTTGACATTTCTCACTACTACAAGTCATGGGACAATATGAGGAGCCTTTTGCAAGCAACAGAACATCATTACACTTCATTTACTACATATTGCAAGTGGTTGAAGGATAGATTTTGAGATTTTCATTCTCTCTCTCTCTCTCTCTCTCTCTCTCTCTCTCTCTCTCTCTCTCTCTCTCTCTTCCTAGAAATCTATAAATTGGAGTGTTGGGATCATTGTAAAAAAGGGGAGTATTGGAGTAGCAAAACTCTATCAATTTTTTTTTTGTAAATCCAATGTGCTGCAAGCACTTATAGTGGACTCCTTACATGGTGATACAAGCCCTTATTCTATGATAGATTGTATTGTACATATCAATGAAGCAATAGATACAAGTTTGTGGATACTTATTCCCCTATTGTGTTTTTTTGCATTCTTCTTTCCCTTTCAAACTCATTACAAATATATTGCGTCTATTTTTACTCTTGTAGGGATTCATTATCATTACATGTGCATGAAATATAGTTGTGAATGTAGTTTCTAGATTGTGGAGAATAGTTATCGCCCCTTCTAGTTTACATTTTTATTCTACTTTTCACACATTGGAAGAATACTCTCATACCCCTCCTTCTCTGGTATATCACAGCTTTACTGTAGGCTTTGTTTTTATGCATTCTCTCTCCCTGGTCCCTTGAAAATTTAGATTAGGATTAGATAGTTTTACCTGCATTAGAGTAGATTGTGGTAGGTAGTTTAGGAGTAAAAACCAGCTTTCTATGGAGGTCTATCTCAAGTAGCAAGTCCCACAACTTGGATATAAAACCCATGTTATCCAATCACACTGTGAGCTCAAGAACACACACTTGTGTAAATCATAGGGTGATTTGATATAGAGATAACAAGTATTTCTCATATGGCATTCGAGATCCATCTCAGGGATCTTGACACTTACTTTGTGGCTCAAGTTACAGGAGTATCGTGTGTGAGGTGGAAGTTACATTCATTGGCGAAATAGTTAATTTAAATTGGTAGTATAAATTCTGAAATCCTATCTATGTGGAAGGGATCTTTGTGATTTTTGTTTTTGGTCATCATTAAATTCATTCAACAGTGTTCTTAAGCACTTACCCCAAGGTGTCTGTGAACCATCTAAAGGATTTTCTCAAGGTGCAAAGGATTCAGATATTCATAGTTTCATCACCTTGAAGCATTCCAATTATTAGAATTAGTGGACTTCATTAGGAGCAACATCTCCTCTTCTTCTCTCTTTTCTCCCCCTTTGCCCCCAACTTTATCTCTCTTCAAATGTTCTAATTCTTTATTGGGGTTTACACTTTTTAATATGACTTTAAGTTATTTAAAAATTGACTTTAGAAACATGATGTAAAATTAAGTCACCTTGATTTTTATAAAAGGGACTTCATATTTTGTAGGAATTTGAATATTCTAAAATCAGAAATAAGGCATATGAAGTGTCACCAGGAAGATGTTGTTCCTCTTTTATAAATTGTAATAAGCTCCTACTTTGAGCTCCTTCTAAAACTTCTGAACTTTTTACATTCTTAAATTCTTAGCTGGTTTTCAATTTCTAATCTCATGAGAGAGCAATTTTTGTGAAGGAATAAAGAGATAGCTTAAATTCTTCAATATAAGGTGAAGGATTTTATAGCCTTTTTTGACTAAGGGATTTACTGATTCTTTGTTCTCATAAGTTGCAATTGGTATTTTTTCCATTTGCAGGGTTGTTTCTTCTTAAATTTAATGTTTGTTAGAAATTTTTGATTAATGGGTGTGGGAATATAATTTTCTACCCAAGGCATTAATCCCCTCCTATATTTTTCTCAATCCTTTTCTCTTCTCTCGCAAAGTAATCTCTAGAAAGAAATTGCTAGCTTTTCTGTAGGGTCAGTGGAGTACCTCTATTGGATCCCCAGTCAACAGACTACCCTAGAAATAACTTTTCATGTGCATGTCAATATGGAAGTTACACCATTTAAGTAGGACTTAGATTCCCAAATTTTTGGTAAAATATCCAAAAATTTGTCCACTCGACAAATTTTCTCACTAAAAAATTTTGAATTTCGTAACTTTAGGGTTTTGGACTTTGAGGATTTGATTGCATGTTACATATTATTTACATCGTAAATTCCATAGTATGACCTTTAAAGGTATTTAATGCCAAACTACCCCATGTGTGCCAACTTAAGGTAATTAAATTTTATCTCCCTATGAATATGGGGTTTTTTTACTAATACATTTTACCAAATCCAAAGTACGCTAACACCCTGATGGTTGTTGTAACCTTTCACCGTATTTCCTGAGGAAATTTTTGAGGCAATATTTTCATGTTTTCTTGCTAACTTGGGTAAGTCTTGTTAATTTTTATTTTTATTATCCTCCACTTTGAGGTCTGGTTCATTCTTTTCTTATTCTTCATCCTTCATCTTGTTCTAATTTTTTCTAATTCTTGTTTTCAATCCCAAGTATGGCTCTATTGTTTGTTGGTTGTTTTTTAGTCTAAAACGCAGAGCTTGTGTATCAACAAGAAGAATAAGTTTCTTTGGCTTATAAAACAACAATCACACTGAAAGAGTCAATTTTCACAACTTCCAGGGTCAAAGTTTTGCATATTTTAGAGCTATGGAAACCATCACCATTTCAGTTCATAGGTTTATAGTTTCGGGTTTCAACATGTTTTAGAGGTTGGAAGGATTTTGGACTTTGGAGATTGATATTTTAGAGGTTAGAGAGTTTTTAGATTTCAGGGGTTTTGGGTTTCGGAGGTGGGAACTTTGGACTTTTGGAACATCGAAACTTCATATTTTCAGAGTTTCACGACTTCAATGTTTCAGAGATTACTAAACTTATTTTCAAGGTATAAAGTTCTGATTTCAGAACTTCAGCAAAGTCTAGGTGGATTTTATAGGTTATTTCCCAGGCATACACTCAGGTTCCAAAGTTTGAATTTTTGAATTATCCAACAGGAAGATATCTTCCTCAAAATGGAAAGATAAAATGAAATATAGCTATCAAGAGGTATCTCCCCCTTCTAACATATCTTCTGATGTGGATAATATTGGAGACACTAATTTTGGGCATATAGAACATGGTTAAGTTCTGGTAGAGGGTTAAGGCCCGAATAAGAAGCCCTAGATGCAAGCACTCTATAACAGTGGGCTTCCTCTTGCCACTACTTTTCCATTGTCCATGCAATGCCCTGAGTTTGTACTAGTTGTAACATCACATTTCGACAAGATACCCATACTATAAAAGATGATGATAGTAAAGTTGTGATCAAGCTAGATAGTGATTTATTTGAAGATTTCTTGAAGCTCCTCGATGTAGAAGAATATGCCAAAATCTCCCCAGAGTCCGTAATCAAGCATTGGGTGGAAGAAAATGAAGTTTTCATGAAGATCGTTTCCAAGAGCTACTTGGCCAAGACTAAAGGTACAATGTCAAGGTTTCCTAAGATAATTCCCCACTTAGAATTTATTCAAGAGGTCAATGATATAATCACGCTATTGAGTAAGGTTGTGGGTCTTCCTTCGGCCAAATAATTTCAAGAGTGGATGTTCCTTTATATAGCTACAATTAAGAAGAACAAATATTTTATTCAATGGGGTGAGCACATAAGTAATTCAATATGTTTCCAATTAGGAGATGTGTTGACTTCTAGAAACTTCTTTATGACTTCTTATCTTGTTTATGTAGTGGCTAGAATGAGAGAGTATCCAGGTTTAAATACAAAAGGATTTAGAAGCACTACTCAAATATATGATTACTACCCACAACTTACCATGGTGGAAGGTATTAAATACTTTAGGAAAGTATGTGATGTTTTATTTGCTGTTCTCTTGTATTATTTTGACAAGAATTTGTATAACCAAAGGATATCAGATGAACCCTAGAAAGAAGTGTGGGAGTGGGGAGGCATTTACCTATAGTTTCCAACATTTACTTACATAAGAGTGCAAGGTTTATAGGTGCTCTTATAAATTTCCAAGATGTCCAACCAACAAGTGGGTATTGATGGAGTTAGTTTGAACGATTACTTCATTATCACAAAATCCAAAATGATTGACACAAGTAAGGAGCTCAATTTCCCATTACCATAGGGATATATACGTGTGCAAATATACATAAATCCAAAAATGTGGAAGGGGAAATGTCCCAGGTGACTCTAAAGACATTCCATCCACAGACCAATTTTGATTATTGGGATAAGTTTAGTAGAACTAGGTCAACCAATGTGCACATTCCCTAATTGAAGGACATTTGGATCCACTATCAGGATGAAAATACTATAAGGGAAAGAGAGTTTGAGAGACTAAACTTGAAGGAAGTAATTCACTACGGGATTGTAGTCATTCCTGAAGGTTTAAAGGATGATGAGCAAGTGTTGGATCCTTCTTATAAAAGAGATAATATTGCAAATCACTCGCTGCACTAGATAGATTGGTCAATTGAAAAATACAACAACACAAAGGATACGGTGGGCCCCATTTTTAGAAGGACCTATGAATGGTTGGAAACTTTGGAAATCACACCCAAAGTGTTCAGATCAATTATTTATAGAATCAGTACAAGCCCAGTAAAACTATTGGAAGGGAAAGAGAGTTTGAGAGATTGGCAACAACAGGTCAACCTACTCCCTCTAAAGGTAAAAGGTCAACCTTAAGCCTATTGCTAAGCTATGCAAGATCTCTTTTTTTATAGAGGTTCAGGGTCTTCTATTGAGGTTCCTACTACCAAAGCTACATCTCCAAAGTTGCAGTCAACTAAAGTTATAGATCTAAGTATCTCACCAAGAGTTTCTCAGGTATCACAGTCACCTCTCTCTTCTTCTCTCCCATCTTCACCACCTTCAGTTCCACTTTCCCCTCCATCTCTCACCCTTCCTCTCCCCTTTTCTTCCATTTATTCCATCCCCATTTCTCCTCTATCTCTTGCCATGTCTCCCTCCATGGCTCAGGTGTTTTCCTCCCTCCTTGCACTCTCAATTGGAGATAATATAGGGATAGGGTCACCACTTTCATCTTCCCTTCCCTATCAATCTATTTCTATTTCTACTTCTGTTTCACTCCCACCTAATGCTATTCTTTCCATTCCACCTTCCATTTTCACTATCTCACTTCCACCTTCTGTGACTATGACCAGTGCCTTAGTATTATTAGTTTCTCCAAGTACCACTGTGACTATGCCAATAATTTCTTCTACATCATCTTCTTCTGTACCTGAATGGTTGCATAGGAAAACCCCTAAGGAGAAGAAGAAAGTACCCATTGTTTTATGTTGTCAATTTAAGTGTCCTAGATTTGAATCCTAAAAGGAAGGATAAAAGTGACTGAGGATTGTCTCTAATCTATCGGTTGATCAAATAGAAGAAAGTTTTATGGAAATATCTAATCCTGCTGTAAGAAAAACAAGAGAAACAATTATGGCAGCGGACTATCAAATCTCTTGGTTTTCTCTTGGAAAGGCCACCCATGAAGGAGCTAAACAAGATGTTCAAGTGGCCCTAGGAAATCTTCTAGACAAATATGATAAGGACAATGAAACTAAATATGAAATTAAACGGAAAGTTGAGCAGCTCATGACTCTACTAAGCAAGATCACACAACCTATATAAGCTACAACAACTCTAACTATTCCTTCAAGTTTCGATGATGCATTTTTCCATGTAGTGGAAAAGATTGGGAAAAAGGAAGTGGTTGGAGGATGGATGGAGTGCTTGATTAAGGATGTAGATCCGTTAATCAAAATTGTTGTGGATTTGTATAATGAGTTGTATGCAGATAAATTTTCCATTATGAAGCTAAATGAACTTCTTACTGAAGACAGTGACAACTTAAACCTTGCTCTGGAAACCTAGAAAGAAATCCAAAGTGTCAGTTTAGATTTTACTTCTAAGGGAAGGTTTGATCGATGATGATTCAAAGTTATTCAAGTTTCAGAACGCTATGGAATTTAGAGCTCAGGTGTTAAGATCTCATGTGAAACTCAGAGGAAAAATGAGTTGAAGTGGTAGATGGATTGAATGATATTGGAGGAGTTTGATGATATCTACTACAAGTTTCTAAATCAAATATTGATGTCCTTCCTTTTGATCAAGTCATTGAAAATTTTAAGAGTTTGGTGAATGAAGATGAAGATGTTACAAAATATGTTAGCATTGATTCTATTTAGAAGCTAGTTTCTTATCAAAACTTTATGAATCAACTTAAGAAGGTTGTCAACACGATTAGGAAATTTCCAGCCAAGGTTTCCAAAGAGACTGAGTGTGTAGATGTGATAAATTGATATGCATGTGGACCTGAAGAAGAAGATATCCAAGGAATCATTAAGTGTTTATTTGATTACATGAATAAGTTAGCTACGGAGGAGCAGGAAGAAGAACTAGAGGAAGATAAAGGTGTTGCTAGCCCTAGCTAGGCTTGACAGCCATTGTTGAGCAGTTTCCAAGCTCTAGGACTAGTGGAAGTTGCAGGGTTGACTTGGTCAACCCATGCAACTAATTTTTCTATTTTCATGGGAGGTTGTTCCCTATTTATTAATGCACACTATTTTTAGTAAATTTAGTTAAAGGGTGGAGCTATAATCACTCAACCCTCTTGGTTATAAATAGGTAGATGCATTATGGATTAAAAAACTCTTAGATATTTTTTGAAGGGGATATATTATTTTGAGAAGTCCAAGAACAAGATTTAAGCTTTTATGTATATTCATAACACTATTTTTCCTTCGAATATATGGTATATTGTGTAATTCTATAATTTTTTAAGTAATTGTGAATGTTTAATTCCTTGTATGTGGTAAATTAAGTTTCCTTTAGATCAGTTATCTTATTTTGATTATTTGTGAGGTTTTGATATAAATCTTTTCATTTCAGTTGTGGAGAATCTTAAATCCCTTCTTTTGTTTAAAGTTTTATGTTACATTGAGTGATTGAGAATATTTTTAGGAGATGTGCATGTCATGTATTATTCTGCAATATTAATTTTGAAAATGAAGTAGATCTTTTTGTTCCATTGATTCTTGAGTGCATCACCATTTTTATATGTTATTGAATAATCCCTCTTCCATCCTTATTCTCAAATAACAAAGTAGATTAGTTTTGTTTCAAGTGTTATAACCTTACATCTTGATCTTAAATCAAGTGCACCAAGTTTGAAAGGAAGACAACCTTCTCTAGAGGTTCATCCCAAGGCGATAAGGTCCCACACCTTGGGGATGTTCCCATGTTCCATTGGATCACTTTTTGATTCAATGAGTGCATGATCCATGTGAAAGAAAATGAAAACAAACATACCAAGAGAAATAAAACACATAACGGTAAAAGTAAATTATTGTACAATGCAAGAATATCTTGCATTACTGGTGAAACAACTTGAGATATTTCCCATTGTGAGGTAGCGGGAGTTGTGTTCCATCAAGATATCAAATATAAAATATATTTTATCCATACAATTGGTGAATCTTGAAATGACCCCTCCATAGGGAATCAAATTTACCATGCATTCTCTATGGCTCTCTTCTTTTATCCCAAAGAAAAACTAGATCTCTAACCTAAAATCTGTTATTTATATTTCTTGTCAAACATATTTTTGACTTGTCTTGATGTTCCATGATCTGGTCCATGCTACCTTAGATCTAGATTCTTCCAACTTTCTGAGGTACATAATTATTTTCTCAATGGAATCTTGGAAAATGTCATCCTCAATTATCTTAGATAGCCTTAAATCTAGCCATTCCAAAGAGATGGGAATTTATGCATCAACTCCATATAACACCTGAAATGGTGACATTTCTATAGCTCTTTTAGGAGTGATATGATCTACCCATAAAGCATCATACAACACTTTGTGTCATGTTCATTGGTTCTCATCAACTAACTTCTTGATTATAATCACCAAGTTTTTATTACTTGATTCATACCTGGCCATTTCCTTGGGGATAGTAATCTGATGAGTGAGCTAAAGTGATATCCCATAACCATAAGAAAACTTCAGTGAGCTCATAAGATGAAAAATTGGAAGCATTATCAACAACAATCTTATGAGGAATACCAAACCTGACTATTATGTTCTCTTTAATGAAGTTACATACAACTTCAAAAGTGGCATGTTTTACCAGGAATGGATTCTACCCACTTTGTGAAATAATCCAATTGGTCAAGACATAACTGTGCTTAGTACTAGATGCAAGGTTTAACTGCTCCAATGAAATATATTCCCCATTATTGGAAAGGTTCTCTGATTACTACTGGCCTCAAGGGAAGTGCTTCCAATTTAGGACACTGAAAATAACTGCTGACAAGCTTCACACTTAGCTACCCATTTAGATGTATCTTGAAAGAGAGTGGGCCAATAATACATTGCTCACATGATCTTGTGAGCCATAACGGATGATGAAAAATGTCCACCACATGCTAAGTTATGAAATGCTTCCAAAATCTTACCTTGTTGAATCTTATCTACGCAGCGAAGGAACACTCCATTAATCCCTCTCTTATACAAACCATTATCTAGCTGACCTCAACTTGACCATCTACTTTTCCTTTGAACTCAGATGTGCAGGACATTCTCCATAGGTTAAAAAGAAAGTAATTTCAGAATACCATTCATCTGTCATACTCACAAATAGAACCATGGGTAATTCCTCATGAATTCCCTCATCTGTCTGAACTTATTTTTCAGGACTGTTCTCAAAAATTAATTGGCATAAACCTCTTCCACATACCAAGCTTTGTAGGTTTTATTTCAAGATCATATTCTTGAACCTTGGAAATAAAATTACCTCTCTAACTTCCCAATTCTTGTTGGGTAAGGATGGATTTCACCACTGTATCAGGAACAAGAACCAATGTATGAGAACTCAAAACATAATACCTAAAATGTTTGAATACTCTAACCATGACGTATGCATGTTTTCAATTTGAGACATTTTCAGTTCTTGTTCCTTTAAAGGAAAACTCATAAAATAAATGGTAGATTTAATTCCTTCATCATTATTTTGCATCAAGATGGTAGATATTGTGTGAGCAGAGGCATGACTATACATAATAAAATCCTTTTGAAAATCCAGACATACCAGAATAGGGGCATGAGCTATAGCTTCCTTGATTTCATCAAAAGTGATATTTCCTTCAGCACTCCATCAAAATGGGACTTTTCCTTTCATCATGTCCACAATGTGTCATGTCTTATCAGTGAAGTCCGGAACAAATCATCTCAAGAAATTAACCTTCCCAAAGAAGGAATGTACACATGTTTTTCTTGTAGGAAGGGTGAGACTTTGTATTGCCTTAACCTGGATCAATTTTAGTTCCTTCTTTTGTTACAATATGTCCCAATAATTTTCCTTCTGTTACCCCAAACATAGACTTCTTAGGATTCAAGGAAATCCCATGTTGCCGACACCTCATCAAAACTCACTCCAAGTGATCACAGTGGTCATGTCTATTTTTTGAAAATACCGTAAGGTCTCTCTCTCTCTCATCCAGGGGATCTTAATGAGGTGTGGATATTTTTATGTGACATTTTGTTCCTATTAAATCCACCCCCCTTTTCCCATTGACTAAATCCCCCATATAAGTCCATAGCCATTTATATAATTTGTCTCTGGAAAAGTAGCTTTTTCCTCAACCCAAATGAATTTTGAATATCCTTTCAAAAGATCCAGAATCAAAATAGAATCCCCATTCCCTATGGAGTAGTGAACGTTGTCTTATGTTGATCTTCCTCAGCCACCTCAACTTGATTATATCCTGAGAATCCATCCAACATAGATAACATCTTAGATCCCATGAATGTTTGTAATACTTGATCCATGATAGGCAAGGGGTAATTTTCTTTTAATGAAGATTGATTGAGATTTCAAAAATCAACATAGATGCAGATCTCTCCATTCTTCTTACGTACAAGGATGATGTTACCCACCCATGTGGAATGGTGAATGGGGAAAATAATCCTTGCATCCAACATCTTCTAAATATCAGCAAGAATAGTGCCTAAAATCTTGGGATTGTAATGTCGCTGTTTTTGCCTGTACGGTTGAAGCATCCACTTTAAGAGGATACTATGTTGCACATCTTTGGTCTTGAAGGATTTCAAATCTACGTAGGACCATGCCAATACATCCATATATTTCTTCAAGAGTGCAAAAACTTCCTTTTCTCTTCAAGAGAGAAACATTTACTAATATTCTTAATCCATGGTTGTTCAGGGTAGCCTATATTAACTTGTTCAACTTCAGTAGATGAATTTCACTTCAGACTGTTTCTTTTTTGAATGAAGTCGGTCATGTTTATCAGAATAGTCCTTCAAGTGACACCAAGCCTTTGGGAATCTTGTTTCCCTTTAGCTGAAGAAACTCACCACTAATCTCTTGTTGAGAATCAGAAATAGATTCACAGAAAGCTATTCTGAACCCTCAAAATAAAGCTCATTGAAATTATCAGATTTCTCTAGAAAATTCAAGACTTGTTGATCATCATTGAATACTTGCCAATTTGAAGAATTATCCAGGGACACTTGTTCGATAAACTATCTCAATAGTATACTTATCTTCTTTGAACTCGGGATGAGGAAGAAGTAGTGAAGCAAATACTGCAAGGGAATTTTCCTTGTTACTATGATATCTTGGCACTGCCATGATTGAAAAGGCACCAAAATATTCAATATAATCCTAAACCTTGTTCCTATAGCATTTCAAACGATAATTCTTTACTTGATAAACATTCCTGACTTGGTTGACAATCAACTTTGTGTCCCCTTGTAGTTTTAGATTATTAATCCCTTTCTCCTTTGCCATCTCTAATCCTAATAACAATGCTTCATATTCGGAGTATTATTAGTGTTATCAAACTTGTAATTTAAATAAAAAGGAAAAATTTCAAACTCAGGAGAAACAAGTACTACTCCTATGCGTAGATCCAAAAGTAGAGAAACTACCATCAAACTCTAAAGTCCAAATAGCATTGGAATCCTCTTTCATGACTAAACATGAAGACAAATCCTGATCTGAGGTCATGAAATAGTTTCCTAAACCAGCATATTCAAAAATAACCTGAGCTTTGAGATCATTAGAGTTAGTGATAAGATATTTTTCTTGAGCTCAAGTTTGAGAACACACATGGTTCCATTGACCGGTATCTTAGCTTTTATCCAATCCACATAAATCTCTCCACCTACATCCCTACAAAACCTCTCCCAAGAAAAATACCATAAGCTGTTGGGATATCTGCTACTAAAATAGTCATCTTGACTCTCTTTTTTGTGAATGCAAAAAAAGTGAACTATGCATCCTTTATTTTACCAATCAGAGGAAATTGCTTAGTTTCCATAGAGTAGCAATGTCTAAATGGATTCGTAAGAGTGAGTCCAAGAGCATGGGCAACCTTTACAGGCATAACATTGTCTAAGGCCCCATAATCAATTATACAATTGCTGAGTTTAAAACCATTTATGAGCAAGGATAAATAAAATGGTGATCAATCTTCCTGAGGGAAAGGTTCATCCATATTATTTTGGATAGAGGATGAGAAGGATTGGGTAGGAGTCCTTTTGAGGCTATGAATTAGGTGGAATGGCATTGTGCTTCTAATAAATTTGGTAAGCTTTTCAAATTGTTTTGGATTAGACTGCAAATACTCTTCTTCAGACATTTGAATCTTGGTTCTCTTAGCATGATCAATAATATCAAAAGCGGTATAGGAAGGAACAATTAAGGCTCGGATCTTTCAACATTTACCTATGGGCTTGGGGAACTAGTATTAGGAATGATGATAAGGAGAAGGATTAGATGAAGTAGTGGACTTTCTTGGACAGCTGATTTCTCCTTTGATTTCACAGGAAGAGGAGTCCCCCTTTTTGCAACAACTATCAGACTCTCTTTATCTTTAGGTTTCTTGAACTCTTTCCTTGGATTCTGGGACCGAGTAAAAATAACGAAAGATTTTCCACTAGTTTCATAATCATCTTCTTCATATTCCAAATACCCAATATTGGAGTCACTAGCTGAATCATCATATGACTCATCATCATAACCAGAAGCTTCAAAATCATCATTATCCTCTTCATTTTTCTTCTTCTTCATCACCCTCAACTACCTCAACAGATTGCATTAACAGGAGGTGCTTCAATAGCCAATCTTGGTTTTACAGGGTGAATCAATTTCCTATCTCTTAGGGGAGCACCATTGTTATTATTGAAATTTCCTCCTAGGGATATCCCTATAAGGGGAATTTCGATGCATGTTGAGACATCTGCTTCTTCATAGATTTATTAGATCATCATTAGCCATTCTTTGAATCATGGGATCAGTGGTACCTTGAGAATAACTTTGATTCTTAGCTTTGGGATATTCTCTTATGATATTTCCTACTAATATAAGATCATCTTCAATTTTGTAGCCATAGCTTGTGCAGGTGGCTAAATCGGAATTAATGGATATATCCTAAGTAAAAAAATTACTTTGAGAAGTTGTGCGTTGACAAAGAAGCACTTTTAATTTTCAAGAGTAGGAACTGCACAGTTCTGGAATTTTGTGGATTATTTTGTTAAACTTGGCCACAAAATCATGCATAGGATCATGTGATTCCTTCTTCATATGTGTGAGATGAGCTAACAATGCATGTGAATCTTCCATGGGTTTGAATCTGACCTCAAATCATGTGTTCTCATAGTCACCCAGTTGGTAATACATGCATTTGAAAGATGATAAAACCATTCCAGTAGTTCCTTGAAGTGTTTCAACAAACAACCAAACAGATACATCTTCATGAGCCACCCCGAGGATCCACAAGCTACAAAAAATGTAACTACATGCTCATCTAGGTGTTGTTTTCCATCACCATTGAAATTTTGAAAATTCTTACAAGATCCATGTGAAAATCATGCAATGGTGGAGCTAATGAAAGAGGACCAATAGCAGGACCTAAGGGACTGGAGCTTTTGGTGGTTTTTGTCTACCATTCTTTTGAAAGTGGTATGTGCAGGAATCTGAGTATCAACTCAAGAATAAAACTCTACAAGTTGTTGAGGTATCTTGACCTTGCACAACATGATTCCTACGCACAGGTGATGAACTTTTGCATGTCTTGAGGATTTCCTTTTAGGTGCAAGATTAAAATTGTGTTGTTGTAGTAGATCAAATAGAGGATCAAATTCACCTCTACTTCAACTTGTGTGAGTATATTCCCTTCTTTCTAGTTTGACTCTGGAAAGAAATAATAGAAAAAAAATACGGAGTCACCAATAGTATAAGATAGGATTAGTCTTTCTTATCCATATTCCCTAGCAGAGTCGCCAAAAACTATTGGTTGGATATTTTTTCAAAGACAAAATATGAGGTTCAACCATAGTACACGGGACAAAGTCCCTCCTAAAATAAAGGGGAGGTGCCCTGTTTATTACTAATCTAAAACACACCAGAAGATATATACAATATTCACACTATTCTAACCATTGGGGTTGGGATCTCATCCCAGTAGATCTATTATTTTTAGAAAGAGAATAATAATAAGATAAAGAAGTAGAAGAGAAATAAATTTATTAGAATATGAAAAGAATAGATCAGATAGGAACGTGTTTTTTCTTAAGAAAATGTAGATCAAAAGATAATCACACACAATTTAAATTATAATAATTTGCAAGAGATATGATAAACCAAAATTTTAAAGCAAAGAACAATTTAAAGCATTAAACAAAAGAATAATACCTCAAATAACAAGAATACTCCCACAACACAAATTTTGCAATAGGTTATCTTTATATTCTTCAATGATGAAAATGAAACACAAAGTATTTCTCTTTTTCAACTCTAATTTCTATGTCATATCAAAAAATTCCAACCCTTTAGAATTTCATAGCTTCTCATATTTATAGAGAAGGGAATGAGTGAAAATAGTAAACAATTGAAATAACATACTAAAAATATTAAATGTAAGTAATGAGTTCATTTGATTGATTCTCACTGAGAGACCTAGTCAATTTTTACAAGTTCATAAGATGTGGAAATAATATTGAAAAAATATATCTCAAGTGAAAAACGAAAATGGCATGATAAGCCCATCATTTAGACTTGTCTTCTTCCTCTATTAGTTCATACTTGTTTAGTACAAAATTCCTGAAAATTTCAGATCATCTCTTGAGATTATCCTCATATGGTCCATAAGAGTAATGGTTCAGAACTTCACAAGTTTCATAAGTGTTGCTAACAATCCCTATAAGCTTTTGGTACTTCTTGATATACTTGGCCAAATTGCTCAGAACATTTTTGTAGAGAATCAACTTGTCAATAGTTGTCATACAAAAGTTTTCCCCTATTGCAGATTCCTTCTCAATTAACTCTTGAAATGCCTTATATAGATCATCCACAGGATGAATATTTAGGCCATCATCTAGATTTTTAGTGAAGATATTTGATAATTCTTCATCAATATCATTGATATCTTCCATCACTTCATCTCTCGATTTCCTTAGTTTTTTGTAAGCCTCACTAAGGATTTTGAAATGAAATTCAATTTCTTGAAAAGCTCAAAGTGTTTTTCTACATCTCGAACTATTTATTCCTTAATTAGGATCTTTGAATGAACCTTTTTAAGATCACTAAGAGGTAATGGGTCATTTTATTCTCCAATCATTTAGCTAATTGGATCTTTTCTTAGTGTCATTATAAACTGGGGTTGTGTCCTAGGCTATATGTAATGTAGCTTTATGTAACCATTTTTCCTGTTAAGTCTTCTATGGGGTGTTGTTGTGAGATCTTTCTAAGTTTTTTACTAGTCTATGGAAACTCAGTATAAATATACATAATTTAGTTACTGTGATGAAATTAATTTTAAAGTCTATACATCTAAATTAAATGGAAATGTGCACACAGAATCTGAAAGAACAGAATTGAAATTGCACACTCATAACTAAGAATCAATGGAAGTAAAATCACATACTAACTAAAATATGCATAAAGGAAAACACACGTTCTGAATAGAAATATCAATAGGGAAAGAAAATATGTTCAAGCTGAGATTGTATGAAACATATTGAAATAGAGATTAGAGTAAAACTTATTAGAAAACTAGATACATATGTGAATGTAAACAACCTCCTATCTCCTTGGTCGAGTGGGCCCTTGCTCTCCCTTGGGACAGAGGAAATATCAACAGCTCTAGATCCTCAAAATGATGCTTACTTATATTAATTCAAATAAGTTCCATGACATATCTAGTATATGAAAAAGAGAGTGATAAACACAATAGGCTATGTGTTGTATATTATATCTCCTAAAAATAGAAGATACCCCAATGTTATTGAGAAGGTGTCTTTATATAGACACAAATAATTACAAAATACACCATAATATCCAACACTAACATCTCCCACTAATCAACATTAATCAAGACTCATAAATTCCTATCAGACTACTAGAAACAAGTCCCATACTTATACGTCGATAGGTGGAAGAAGTATTCCACTTCCATATTCCATCTTCAAACTCAGACTTCTTAATTACATTGGCAATAAATGTTCATTTTTTCCCTAAACACATCATCACATTTTCCTCACGAAGGTAGTTAGTAGGAAGTTATACGGTAATTAGGTTGCATGAACAAAAGCAAGGAAAATGCATCAAACTCACTAAGATATAACTATACAAAGCATCCCCATCCATTAGCAAATCATATCTAAATGAAAATTTATTAACGATAGGAAGTATATAAATGAACCAAATAATGCACTAATCATTTCCCCCACACTTTACATGTTGCATGTCCCAATGTAACTTATTTATGACTTGCCCTATGACCAAGTTGTTGGGCAAGTCATACTCTTCAAACTGGTCAACATATTACTTCCTGACACCTTTACATCCATGAGTGTTGGAAGTTACTTTGACCCAAGTTGTAAAACCCTCATTTGATTATGCAACATTGTTTTTGCCAGGTGGTGGTAGGACTTAAGAGGAGAGGTGGTTGCACTTGAATTCCTACCCATTCATCACTATACTGCTTGCTATTTTTTTCTGACAATTGCCTTATGATTGTGATGAGGGCATCACCTCATCACATACTCCAACTCAAGTTCTAAGGTGAAATAACCTCACTTCGCTTTAATGGTAAGCTCAAATTTTCCCATATCCTCTTACAAGCCTACCTTATGTCCCTAAAGTGTTGCTGACTATAAGTTTCAAAGTCCCCCACACATTTTAGTAATATCTTCGAAGTATTCTCTCCAATACCAGCTTGGTAGTAAAGAGATCTGAAGTTTTTTCGCATATCCGCATCATTGTGATGTGTAGGCCAAATATAGAATCCTATTATTTGATCTTTGTGATTAAATATATCCATTTATTCACCCCACATGATCTGATTTTGAAGCAAGGACTGAAAGGATTTTAATTGAAAATACCCCCATGAACAAGTTAATGAAGAAGTTAGGGAAATTGGGAACTAACATATTATGGAGGTAGAACTCACAGAGCAGGTTTTGAGTTTCGGGGGTATTGGATTTGTAAATGGATAAAAAAACATTACCATTAGGAGCTTCATAAGGCGCCTGACAACACAACTGCAATAACTGCCAAGAGTAAAACTGCTCCTGAACAAACATGCTGTAAATTGAAGATGGTTTCCTATAAGACAGGAGCTTACAAGACTAGAGGACAGACAAATTCCAAAAGAGATTGCACTTTTTGTTTTTCATCTTGGATGATTTCCATCTCCCCCCTTTAATTTCTTGTTTTCCCTCTTTAATTCTGAATTCTGAAGAGACAATGTAGATGGACATCATTTCTTTAGATGCTAAGACCTCGTATCAGTGCTCTGTTAAGCATCTTAGGCTGCCTCAACTTCATATTTCAGTAGGAATTGCTGTGGTATGTTCTCTAACCTTTATCTTTGCTAAGACTCTCTAGAGCTCTCTGTTGATTGGAGGTTGCTAACTTCTATTTGTACATGCCCATGTGGTTTCTCCGTATTAAGACTGATCATTTTCTCCGTACATGAGATTTGATCATCACTCTAGACTCGCTCGGAGCTTCCTTCCTGCCCTGGCTCTTTTCTCCCTCTACCAGGTTCAGCGTTGAAACGCAAAGAACACTTCATTTCTCCAGATCCTGTCCCCACCACTGTTTTTGTTACCCCTCTGACCATTCGTCTGGGCTCCATCTTCCATTGCCACCACCGCTACTCCGCGACCTTCCTTCACTTCCACTTTCTTCAAGACCTGTTACTATGTCTTCTAGGAGATTGAACCTTGCTACTCCTACCTGTGGAGGAGGGTCCATCAAGAGCTTTGGGGACAGGCTCCTCACATCCTCCCCCGTATCAATAGATGGCTAGTTCTCAGGATGCACTGATGGAGAACTTCCTGTAAAAAGGCTAGAAGCCGTTAGAGGCTGACATGAAGCGGTTGAAGGAGGTGCTTAAAAACTTGGCAAAATGGAAAGGCATGTGTCTGAATGACCCCCAGTCTCGGATCTGGATAATAGTCCAGATGGAAGATATATACAATAAAATGAACTCTTTAGACTCCCGTTTAGGCCAAAACTCGCCATGACTCTAGTATGGCCACCTCCCAGGGCACCTCCAGAGTTCATGGAACAACATGATCCACCGGGTTTCCTACTTTGAACGGGGTTCACGGCATCACTTTGGGGCACTCCTAAGGAAAGCAAAAGGACCCCTGATCAGTTGCATATAACATGAGTCTACCCACATGATGACTTGTCGTCGGTGTTCAAATCTTGCGTAGAATACTCCCATCTAGCCTTGAAAAAGTTACCAAGATGTTGTTGTGGGATGTTGCTCCTTCCGCTCCCTCCCCACACTGTCATCTCTCTCTTGTCCTTTAGCTTCTTTTCTGCTCTCGTTTGCCTACTGGTTTTGTTTCCTTGGGGTAGATGCTCTCTGGCTATGTTGTACTTCATTGTCATATTCAGGATTTTGATAAGTTTTGTGTCTGGTCCTCTTGCTGGGTTTGGCTTTTAGGCCCTCTTTTGTTCTCAAGGGAATAGTCCCTTTCAAAAAACTTTTTTCCAATATTAAAAAAAATTAGAGGACATCATTCAAAATGTTAAGACCTCTATCTCTCTTCCACTTTAGGCTGCTAAATTTTATTAGCAAAGCTATAATTTCTCTAACCTCTTCTATTGTGCATTGAGTAAATTCAATTTGTAAAGATAGATTTATTTCTTCCATACCTTTTAACTGGGCTTTAAGGAGTGCAATCTCCTCCAAATAACTGTGAGGATTGACAACTTGACATAACCCGAGGCGACCAATTTCCATTGTAATTGATTCTCAGAGCGGGATTTTGTGCTTTAGGTACTGAAGTAGTTTCTGGAGCCGCGGAGTTGACTTCTGAAGATGTGGGCATAGCCGAGCTCTGTGGGGTCAGGAATAGTTGCAGTGAATATAGTGTCCGGTGATTTGTCAGTGGGGACAACCTAGGTTTTCTAACTCATCCCCTTACCTCCCATACCAGGGCAAGAAGCATTAACAAAACCCTTCGATTAGGAACTTCCAGGTTTATGCGATGCATACAGGACCATCGTGGCCTATAGGAAAATAGAAGAAGAGGGAGTCAAGGTATTCCTACCTTTAGAACTGGAAGGTGTTGAAGATGGGATCACTTGATCACCAGATTTGTCCACGTTTGTCTGAGCACCAGGTTCCTCCTTCTTCTTGTGTGTATGGTGCGTTGAGGCTGATGCGATGGTGGGTTGAGGTGTGGAAGATGGCCCTGGTTTGAGTTGCTTCGGCTTGGAACCCTCCCCCACATTCATCCTTTCAGAGCCTTCGCTTTGGCTTTAAAAAAAACTTGATGCGAGCACAGTAAGTGAATGAGCCTTGGGTGCTTTAGCACTGCCTTTCCTCCTCTAGTCTTGTATTTTTGGTTGACTTTGATTGCTGCATCTGCTTAGTATTCCGGTAAATTCACCCTGAGTGCAGGGTTGACACATCCTTTCTTTAAATGGATGATAATTTTGAGTGAATCGCCACCCAACATAGACACTTAGTCGTCGCATATAAAGTATCTACTAACCCATTTGGTCATCTCTCTCAAAATTCCATGTAGATTTTCCCTCTTAACTCCTTTCTAAAAACCCTAGGAGGCAAGGATTACCTTGGGAAATGCCTCACTCTCCTCATGAAATAGAGTAAGCAAGTCTTTGAGGGGAGAATTTTTCATGAATTTCAGACCAAAATCTGGTAAACTAGATAGTTTAGAAACTACCTGGTTGGTAATATCCACTTACTTCCCTCTAACACATGAGCAAGTAGCTTCAAAATTATCCAATAATTCATCCACTTTTCCTTCATCAAAACATTTGAATTTCTAGATGAATTCAATCTAATCGGAATCATAAAAGACCTGTGAAAGCACAACATTCCTGAGTAATGGGTCTGAAGAATCGAGCTCTGACTTTTTCTTTTATCCCATAATGAAGGAAAATGAATCTAGATAGTAGAGAAACAAGAACAAGGGCATGCTTAAATTCATGGTGTGATGGCAGGTAGAAAGGTGCGTTCAATATTCATGAAGAAACAAAAGGATGTGGTAAGGAACTATCAATTTGAAATGCACCAAGATCCTCGAATCACATAAAAGTAGAGAAAATTTAGTAGCATAAACTAGTTGAAAAGACTAGGTATCCATGATTAATTTTGATATGTAAGATGGCACAAATCCCATCACTTGAAACATAAGTGCCACCTGTCCCTTTCGTAGAATGTGACACATGTGGTGTGTGCAAAAATCATGACTCATTATGCCCTCATGCCATCATGTCGTAACATTAGATTTAGAAGGATATCCATAATAAATACATCAAACATTGTGTTGGGATGTAATTATGATAAGTTTATACATGGGGAGTTGCTTCATAATTAAATATTCGTAGTGAATTAGAATTCACTTACCCATTCTATTTTAGCATATGATATTTGTAGATTTCCATGTCCTGCAGTTTGAGATAAAATGTGATTACTGGCTTTGAAATAATGAAGATGTCTACATTTATTAAAAGAAAAAAAATGGATAACTAAGGGAAGAATATCAAGGTCATGACCATCCTCCTTTATTAAAAGTGAAAGATAACAATTACTCTTTGTCAGAGGGGTGAAGAGCCACCTCAAAATGCATTTCCTCATTCAACATGATGTCACTGGTGAAAGCTCCCTTGTCAAGAGGTTGTTGATAAATCTTGAGCCTGTGGCCATTCACAAGAAGAGTCCTTCTATCACCATCTATCAGTACCAGTTACACAGAATTGTTATCAAACACTTTGTCGATCTGATATGGGCCCAACCAGTGTGTCCGTAATTTACCTTTAAACTTTTGATATTTGGAATCAAAGAGTAAGACTCATTCCCCCTCATGAAACATATTGTATTTGATATGAGCATCATGTCATACCTTCCTTTGATGTTAGATAAATTCCTCTTGTTGCTGTGATTCCATCCGCATTTCATCCAATTCGTTTAGCTGCATCACCCGTTCACATTGTGCTTCATCCAAATTTATGCTGACTTCTAGTGTTGTTCTCTAGGTGTGTAACTTGAACTCTACAAGTAACAGTGGCCTCTTCCCATATAACAACTCATAGGGAGAAAAACCAAAAGTGGTTTTCCAAGTCATGTTATAGGCCCAAACTTGCTCAGGAAATTTTGTTACCCAATTTTTCGTATTAGCACTAACCACTTTAGTTAGAATGTTCTCAAGTTCTCTATTGGTGACTTCCACCTACCCATTGGATTGGGGGTGATATGGTGATGATTTCTGGTGCTTGATTCTATAGATTTCCATAAAAACCTCGATCATTTTAGACACAAATTTAGGACCTTGATCAGATACAATGGCCCCGGGGGCCCCAAAGCGTAGCAATATCTGATTATACAGGAAATCAGTAACAACATCCTCATAGGGAGATGTCAATTCTTGAACTTCAGCCCATTTTGTAACATATTCCATGCATAGCAAGAGGTATTCTTTCCCAAAATATGGAGGATCAAAAGGTCCAACAAAATCAATTCCCCATTTCTCGAATGGTTATAAGACCAACTAAGGATTAAGAGGAATTTCCATGGATAGTGTAGGATTCCCCATTCTTTGGCATACATCACACTACCACACATACGTCTTGACAGTATTGTGGAGGGAAGGCCAATAGTACCAATCTCTAAGGACTTTGTGAATTTTCCTCTTTACTGAGTAATGTCCTCCTTGCTCATCATGACAAGCTCATAGTATGTCGTATACTTCCTCTTCTAGAATACACCTACAAAGAACCATATCAGGACAACATTTGAATAAATTTCCATTACACCATTTATATGTTACACTATTTTTAACCAATCTTTATCTCTCTTTTTGAGTAAAATAGGTAGGAAAATTCCCTGTAGTTAAATAATTTGCAAGATCAATGAATCACAGAGTTTGAGTGGATATAGAAAACAAATGTTCATCTAAAAATTGATCCTGGACTGCCTCATCAACACTTGAAACATTCAATCTTGAAATAAAATCTGCAACAACATTAGATTTCCTAGGCTTACCAATAATGTTTAGATTGAATTCCTATAACAAGAGTAACCATCTAATAATCCAACCTCTGACTACTGGTTTATTCATAAAATGTCGGATGGCAGAGTGGTTAGTATAAACAAATATTTTATACCCAGTGATGTAATGTCATAATTTATTCAAGGAATACACAACAACTAAAACTCTTTTTCCGTAGTTGGTGTTTCTCACATCTGCTCAGTACTTTTTCAAGGTTATTCATAGATTCATCAAAAGTGGATCTATGGATAGTGAAATCATCCATGTAAACCTCAACAAAATCATTTGTAAGATCTACAAAAATGTCCAAGAATTTTATCTAAAATGTAGCAGGTGCATTAAAAATCCCAAAAGATAAGACTGAATAAGTAAATGTACCCCAAGGGAAAGTAAAGGTGGTTTTATCATAGTCAGTAGGTGCAATATTTATTTGGTTATACCCACTAAACACATGCAAGAAATAAATAAATTTCTTACCGGTGATATTTTCCAGAACCTGGTCAATAGAAGTCAAGGGAAAATAATCTTTCTTGGTGGCTTTGTTAAGTTCCCTATAGTCAACATAGATTCTCCATTTATCATTTTTCTTGGGAACTAAAACTAATGGTGAGACCCACTGACTATCAGATATAGGATAGATGAATACTACCTTTAGCAATTTTTCTATCTCATTTTTTACTGTCTCTGAGGGCTAGGTTAATTCTTTGTTACGACTGCCTTATGGGTTTAACATCCACAATGTAGATATGGTGAGTACAAATTGTAGGATGAATTCCCCTTATATCAGTGTAATCCCAAGCAAAAGCATGGGAATTTTTCTTCAAAATCTCCAGAACTCTAGCATCTTGTTTGGCCTCCAAATTATTACTAATGGCCATTTCTTTCCCTATGCCAACAAAAACTTGTTTGGTATTTTCCAAAATGGTGAGCTCTGCATTAGTGATTAAAGAATTAAATGGGAAAACATGGGGCTGAAGCATGTGCAAAATGGATACATTATCAAGAGACAAAATATTGGTCAAAGGAAAATAGAAATTAGAGAATGTGGATTCTCTATTATAACCATATATTTCTTTACAAGATTCATTAAAAGTATCACCTACTAAGGCAACAGTATCGGACATGTCAAGAACAAATGGGTTTGTAGTTAGAGTTCTAATTTTTGTAGCCACAGTTCTGATTTCTGTAGTCACAGAGCCCTCTATATCAGCCAGTGTGTACGACTCAAAAACTTATGTCATATGGTTTTGCACTGCAATGGTGGCCAAATTAGAAGAACTCGGAGAATTAGTATCCAAATAATCCACCCATACATATTCACAAGCATACACATAAGGCTAGGTAGGAGGATATAATGAAATATGTTTGGATTTTTTCCCATTAAGAATAGTCATTTTTTCTGACCTACATTTAAATATATGCAGCAACAGTATCACCATTTATCATATCGAAAAACAATCATACACAAAACAATACTTCCTACACCAAATTATACAAGGTAAAAAGATTTTCCACATAAAAGAAACGATGACATATTACCATATAACAAATCCTACTAATGTATTATAAACACTTGCATTAACTACCTATTTAATTATATTTATATCTACTGCACATATTCCTCAAATTATATCCATTATCTTTATAAATATAAAAACATTAAAATAATATTTTTTATATTTATATAATGCTAAACTAAAAAGATAAAGACTACTTTTTTTTTTAAATAATAATAAATAAAACATTATATGTTTAAATAACTCCAACGTAAGTACTTTAGTTTAAAAGTTGAAGTTTTAATTTATTTAACCATATATAGGTCTTAAATATGGGTAAGGATAATGTTTAAATTTGTATAGCGGTTAGGATTAGGTAGTTAAAATTTAGGTTTAAACTTTGTAAGGTTTAGTACTTAGGCCGCCAACCCAAACACACACATATATATAGATTATAGTTTTTAATTTATATAATTACATGTACAGTCAAACTAGCCAACACAATAGACAAACCATATTAAAACATTATATAATTCATTACTATCTTAAGTTATAGTATATAGTATAGTATATACATAGGTTTAGAACATGACATGGTATAGTTAGAATTTTTTTTAAATGTTATTAAATATTATAATATGAGAAGGGAAATGTGACAGGGTTTTAGGTATAGTTTTATAACTATAATATTTAATAAAACATGTCTTTTAAAACGTTTAGAAAATATGTGGTAGTTTATTCTAATTTAATTAACTACTTAGGTTATAAATTTAAGTTAGGAATTAATATGGTATAACACATAAGTATTAATATTTAAATATATAATTTAATATGCATAAAAGAAATGTAAGAATAAATGGGGCCAATAATACACATAGGGTAGTACCATTAAAACATATAGTTTTTAGGATTGCAATAGAAAATTAGAAGGGGGCATAGGTTAAACATAAGAATACTTTATTCCAACATAAATCTAATCAAGTTTATTTAAAGGGGTATTTTTCAGACATGGAAAATTATTATTATTATTTTTGAATAATAAAGATGAAAATACACACTTAGAATTTTACACGGGGAACAAGAGTAAATTACAAACCAATAGGAAAAATTGATTTACTATTCTCAAGGAGAGTTGTCTCCCGTAGAAACCTTATGTAAATTAAATTCACTTGATGTTTTCCCTAGGTGTTTCCAGCACTAAAACAAACTAATTAAATATAAATATGAATATAAGTCTATAATAAACACAAGTATTAAATATTAAATAAATTCTCTTCAACTATTTTATAATAGTATTTTAATATACATATTTTTTAAAAAATTATTTAAATAAATATTAAACCTTTTCCAAAGGCATTTATTAATAAAACCATATTATTTTTCTGGAAACTATTAAAATGCATGAATTTTATTTAATTTTACTATACAAGTAAAAATAAACAAAACAAGAGTTAATAATTTTTTAAGAAAATTAAATAAAACGAGTTAATAATTTTCCACTCAAGTAAATGTTTGATTTTAATATAAAATTTTATTTATTTTAAATCAACCAACCACAAAACACCTATGTAAATTTATTTATTTATTTATTTATTTGGAAATCAATTAATATAGTTTCATATCATAATTAAATTAAATATATATTCCAGCAAAATAAATAAAAGAACCATAATAATTTACTCTTTTATTTAATTTCTTTCCAAAATTTACAGAGAAGGAACTTATCTCAATTTGGCAATGGACTTTGCTATGCTCAATTCCCGGTCCACTTGGATGTAAGCACCAGAACCATGGCCACATTAACGAGGGGAAGAAAATATGCTTAAAAGCACAAACCGATGCCCTGGCCAGGAACCATCCGGGGTTGTACTCTGTACCCCCGATTAGGACTCCTCAGGAGCCCCTCCCTCCTTGCCCACAACCCTGCTTACAAACCTAGCTTTCCTGGAAAATTTCCACAAATTCTTTGAAATTTCCAAAGATCTTTTCTTTTTCTTTTTTTCTTTTTCCCCCCAGATCCTCAACAAGTCTTACAAGCCATTTAAATATTACTTTTTCCAATTCGGTTTCATTACCAAAGGTTACAACGGTAACTTCCAAATTACAAATTTACAATTAGTTTAATGTAAATAATAATGTCCCGACAAGTTCCTCTCTAATTAAACCTTCTCATTTTTTTAATTTTGAAGTTACACATCAATATTCCAAAGTACTCATGATATATTATATATTTTAATATATTATTTTAACCAATATCATATCGGGGATTTTGGCACATCACAATCCTCCCCCCTTGAATCAGCTACTGTCCTCAGTAGATCCAGAGCTACTCTGAAAAACACCACACACAAAAAACATGAGTGATTAGTAAAACAGATCAGGATATTGTTCTTTAAGATAATCTTCTCTTTCCCAAGTAGCGCTATCCACATCACAAGAAGACCATTTTACTTTAATTTCTTTAATTTCTCTGTTCCTAAGTTTCCTAGTTCTAGTTTCCAAAATCATTTCTGGTTCAATTTGAAACTCACAAGTAGGTTCTACAGTTATGTTCTTCCAATCCACAACATGTTTATCATCAAAAACATATCTTTTCAACAAACTCACATGAAAAACATTATGAATTCTAGACAACTCAGGAGGTAGAGCCAATCTATATGCCAAGGTTCCTATTCTTTCAATAATTTCAAAAGGCCCACAAAAATGAGGAGCAAGTTTAGCATATTTCCCTAACTTCAAAGAACTCCTTTTTGGTTTAACTTTCAAAAACACTTTATCACCTACAACAAACTCTCTAACAGTCCTCTTACAATCAACAAATTGTTTATGTCTATCCTGAGCAACTTTCATATTCTGTTTTGCCCTAGCTATGATTTCTTCCATTTCTTTTACGTTGTCATTGCCATACCAGGATCTATGCTCGAGATTAGACCAGGAAATAGGGGTAGCACAATTTCTACCATAAACAGCCTCGAAAGGAGTCATCTTAGTAGAAGTATGGTAACCTTGATTGTAAGCAAATTCAATCAAGTGTAAATATTGCTCCCAGTTTCTGGGTTTATCCCCAGTATACATTCTAAGCATGTCCTCTAAAATTCTATTAATCCTTTCAGTTTGGCCATCAGACTCAGGATGATATGCAGTGCTAAAGTTTAAGCTAGTACCCAACTCATCAAATAAAGATCTCCAAAATGAAGAAGTAAATCTAGGATCTCTATCAGTTACAAGATTTTTAGGAATTCCATGCAGACAAAATATCTCTTTGGAAAATAAATGAGCTACATCAGAAGCAGAAGACTTAATTTTAGTAGGAAGAAAATGAGCCATTTTAGTTAATCTATCAACAACAACAAGAATAGAATCATGTCCATTCCTAGTTTTAGGAAAACCAGTAATAAAATCCATACTAACAGATTCCCATTTCCAGTCAGGTATAGGTAAAGGTTGTAACAAACCAGGTTTACTACATTGCTCAGTTTTTACCTTTTGACAAGTCATACATTTACGCACATAATCACGAATGTCTTTTTTCATCTTTGGCCAAAAATAATTTTTCTTAACAGAGGAGTAAGTTTTATGAAACCCAGGATGACCAGCTATAGGTATGTCATGAGAATCTTTCAAAATTTGTTGCTTTAGATCAACAAGATTAGGAATGCACATTCTATTTTTATAATACAATAATCCACAATTATCAAGCAAATAATGAGAGATTTTATCCTGCAAATGCACATTTTGAGTTCCATTTTTCAAACCAACATATATATCACAAAAATATTTATCAGTAGGTAAAGCTTCTTTTATAACTTCCTCAAAATGACTTCTTTTTACAGACACAACATTACAATAAATTCTTTTTCTACTTAAAGCATCAGCCACAACATTTTCTCTACCAGGAACATACTGAATATCAAAATCATATTGGCTTAACAATTCAACCCATCTTCTTTGCCTCATATTTAACAAGGGTTGTGTGAAGATATATTGTAAACCTCTATGATCAGTTTTCAAGACAAATTTATTTCCTAACAGATAGTGTCTCCAAATCTTTAAAGCATGAATAATTCCAAGCAATTCTAAATCATGAGTAGGGTAGTTTTTTTCAGCAGGCATTAATTTCCTAGAACCAAAACAAACAACTCTATTTTCTTGCATTAACACACAACCAATTCCAGAATTACAAGCATCAGTAACAATGGTAAATGGTTTAGAAAAATCAGGAGTGCATAATACAGGTGCAGTAATTAAAGCCTCTTTTAATTTATTAAAAGCAAGGTCACACTCTTCAATCCAACAATACTTTCTATCCTTTTTAGTTAAATCAGTAAGTGGAGAAGCAATTCTTGAATAGTTTTTAATAAATCTACGATAAAAACCAGATAATCCAAGAAAACTTCAAACTTCATGGGAATCTTTAGGTATATGCCATTCTTCTACAACTTTTACTTTTGATGGATTGGGGGCAATACCTTTTTCAGAAATAATATGGCCTAAATAAGAAACTTCCTTTTTAAAGAATTCACATTTACTCAGTTTCCCAAAAATTTGATGCTTCCTTAAAGTTTCTAACACCATTCTAAGATGATTTTTATGTTCCTCTTCAGTTTTAGAATAAATCAGAATGTCATCAAGAAAAATGATCACAAACACATCTAGAAAAGGACGAAAAACATCATGCATCAAAGTCATAAAAGTGGCTGGAGCATTAGTCAAACCAAAAGGCATCACAACAAACTCATAATGGCCATATCTAGTACGAAAAGTAGTTTTAGGAATATCAGACTCTTTAACTCTAATTTGATGATAGCCAGAACGTAGATCAATTTTAGAAAAAAAATTAGCACCATTTAACTGATCTAACAAATCATCAATTCTAGGCAAAGGATACTTGTTTTTAATAGTCACTTTATTCAACTGCCTATAGTCTATGCATAGTCTCATGGTGCCATCTTTCTTTTTAACAAACAAAACAGGAGCACCCCATGGAGAAACACTAGGTCTGATTTTTCCTAATTTAATCAATTCAGCCAATTGAATTTTTAACTCAGCCAATTCAGGTATGGATTGCCTATATGGTACTCTAGAAATAGGTTCGCTACCAGGAACAATGTCAATAGCATGCTCAATAGATCTCCTAGGAGGTAACTCTTCAACACCAGAAGGAAAAACATCCATAAACTCATTAACTAAGGGATGAACATCAACATCTATTTTTACTTTTCCATTATTTTCAGTCACAACAACACAAAATATTTTACATTTTTCCTTAATACATCTTCTAACTTGAATAGAAGAAATAGTTTTCAAAGTAAGAGGTCTTTTCATTCCTTGCAGAACATGAGTATTTTTACAAAAGTCTTGAATACAAACTTGCTTGCTTTCGCAACTAATAAGAGCATGATTTCTTTCTAACCAAGTCATTCCTAGAATAGCATCATACTGACCCAAATTCAACACATGAAAAGACTCCATAGAAGTAAAACTATCAATTTGAAATTCTAAGTCTTCCACTAAAGCTCCAGTTTGTCAGACTATTCTTCCATCTGCCATCTCTACCGAAATTGGTTTTATGTTTCTGGAAAACAAATTCAAATTTTTAACTATTTTAGGAGAAATAAAACTATGACTACTGCCAGAATCAATCAAGAAAACAAGATCAATACCATTAACAAATCCTGATAATTCTACTAAAGACACTTGTTTATGAACAGTACCCGTGTCCACAACAGCAAAAACTTTCATTTTTTCTTCTTTTTTCTCCTCCGTCTTCTGCCCCTTGTTTTCCCACTTTTTCTTTTTATGAGGACAACCTCTGCGAAGATGATTTCCACCACAATTCCAACACTTAATATCTTCAGGTTTTAATTTTTCATAATCTTTCCTTCCTTGTTGATTTTTAAACTGAGAGTTTTTACATTGAACATTTTCTGTGAAGGGTCTCTTTCTATTCTTGAACTGAAAACTAGTATTTTTCTTTTTGAACTCATCCCATTTTTGAATAATCACAGTTTTAGATTTCTCAAATTGTTCTGTGATTTGTGCGGCCTCATCTACTGACTGCGGTTTACCACACCAAACATTTTCTTTATACTCTTCCCTCAAACCATTTATAAATCTGACCACTCTATCAGAACCAGTAATAAAAGGTACAAATCTATTTAATTTTTCAAAAATTTGCTTATATTCATTCACATTTTTCAAACATTGCTTCAAATCAAAGAACTCATTTTGTCGTTGCTGCAAGAAATGATCAGAGAGATACTTCTTTTTAAACAAGCTTTTAAATTTACTCCATTTAACCTTGTGAGGTTTAAGCTTTTCAGTTTTTAATGTGTCTTCCCACCAGTTTAAAGCAGTGTATTTTAATTGAAAAACAACAATTTGAGTTCTGCCTAGCTTACTAGTCCTTTGTAATTCAAAATACCTTTCTAAATTTGTTAACCAAGTTTCAGCTTGTTCACCTGACCCTACTTCTCCAGCATATTCAGGAAATTTAATTTTCCTAGCAAATAATTGCATTTCCTTTGAACTTCTATGACTACTAACATTTTCTTTTTCAGAATCCGAAGAACTAGAAGAATCAGAAGAACTTTCCATTTTCTCAATAGAAGTAGATTCATTATCAGAAGGTGCTTTTCTCTTTCTAGTAGATTTTTCTGATTTAACAGATTTATCTCTCTTGTTTTTACAAATGACTTCTGCAAATTGATTTTTCAAAGATTCTAATTGCAAGGTAAGATTTTCAACTTCCCTTCCCAATTGTTGATTTTGTCATTCCAGTTGCTCATTGTATTCTGCACCCTCCGAGTAACTCATCCCTGCAATGTGATATCCACTATCTGGAGATACAAACAAAACAAATAAGAAAATCACTTACTTACAGGACTCATAACTCACAGTCAAGGACATAAAAAATGCTCTGATACCAAATTGTAAACACCCCTTTCCCCCGCACCAGGAAAAGGGCCGCCGACACCATTTATCATATCGACAAATAATCATACACAAAACAATACTTCCTACACCAAATTATACAAGCTAAAAATATTTTCCACATAAAAGAAACAATGACATATTACCATATAACAAATCCTACTAAGTACGAGCGAAGGAGAAAGCACTGGAGGTACTGTCAGTGTAGTTTCTGCAGTTCTGGCCGCAGAAAGTCTGCACACTAAACCTAAGAATGCTGAGGAAAGGCAGATCTCCGGCCATAATCGGATGGTTATAAATGAAAATGTGGAAATGCTGGGATCCACACCTATGGCCTGGAATAAGTTGCTTCAAAGCCCTAACATCAAGGTGGGTCCGAAAATTACTGGTCAGTTCACGTGGGAAAAGGACAACGAGGGTGCCACCTGCCTGAGGGTCCCAGATGGATGTGTTGATAGAGCCTTAAGCAAAGAAAATCTCTCCCTCGTTGGTAAGTTTCTTGGCTCTAGACCTAATATTGATTTCATTAGAAAATGGGCTTTGAGAAAGTGGAAACCTAAGGGAGCCCTGAGCATTACCATCATGCCAAAAGGATTTTTTTCTGGCAAAATTTAATCAGCAAGAGGATTTGGAATCGGTGCTTCTGGGAGGTCCCTGGTGGCTGGGTAACATGGGCCTTTTTTTGAAAAAATGGTATCCTGGATTTGACCCTAATACTGAAAATATAAACACCATCCCAATCTGGTGTAGGTTACCTGGACTACCATTGCATTTTTGGGATGATGAAATTCTGCTAAATATTGCAAAATCCTTAGGTGCCCCTATCGGGCTGGATGGGCCCACGAGAAACAGATCCAGGCTTGCTTTTGCTCGTTTCTGCATTTTCTCTGCTATGGAACAGGAGTTTCCGGAGCACATAATCTTGAAATCTAGATATGGGATATGGACCCAAAAAATTGAGGTTGAAACTTTGAGATGTAAACATTGTCATAGCATTGGACACTCTGACAAAAGTTGTTCCAAGAAGAAGACCCCTACTTTGGATGCTGAACAGCCTGGGGAGGGCTCAGTTCTGAACAAGGATAGTAGGGTTCCAAGCACGGATAGCTGGAATGAAGACAAAGCCCCTAGTCAGAAGGAATTGGAGTTAAATAGAAAATGAAAAAAAAAAGGGGTTTTAGAACTCAAATAAGGAAACATCTCGTCTGGCATCCCAAAGTCTCAGCAGCAGCTTTTCCTGAAGCACCTAACAAAGAAGACTTGGAAAATCCTGTGAAGGTATCCATGGTGGTGAACGAGCAAGATGGCTCTGTGAAGATTAATATAGTCCCTATTGAGCAATTTCAGAGCAGTAAGATAGTCGAGAAAGATAATCAGCTGTGCATCACTGAGGAAACTTCGAACAAGGACTGTATGGCTCTTAAAGAACCTTTGAAGAAAAACTCTCCTAGGGGAGATGGTAATGCAGATTTACCTCCTTGTTCCAGCAACATATCAGCAGTTTCACCTGCTTGCTTCAGCACCAGAACAGCTGATACATGCACACCTGACAGGATTCAGAAAGAACGTGAAGAGGGAGAAGTTACGCCTATCATGGATAAGGAGGATCCAGATTCTGGATTCACAAAGGTCATTTCAAAAAAGAAAAAAAGAATGAAAGGTTTTGAAATGATCCCAGAATCACTTTACAGTGATAAGAAAAAGAAAAAAGACAATTGGGACACCTCTACATCCAGAACAACTAGATCTTCTGCTAGACAAATAGTTGACTTTGGAGGAAGTACAAAAAGAGGAAGACCCTCTAAAAAGGCTCTTAGATCTAAAAGAACGGAGAGGGACATTGCAGATGGAGTTCAGCGTCAGTTGAACCATCAGGCAATTCCAACCACCAATCATTCCAAATGAAGATTATTTCTTGGAACATCCGAGGCCTAAATGGAAACTCCAAGCAGAGAACCATCAAGGAGTTACGGGATTCCAGTAATCCTAGTATTTTGATTCTGCAAGAAACTAAGATGAAAGCTAAGACCCTAGAAACTATTAAAAAGAGTTTTTGGGATAACTCTGAAATGGCGGTTGTTGACTCCTAGGGAGCTTCTGGAGGACTGGCTACTCTTTGGGATAAAAGACACTGTACTGGTATGGTTCTCAATGCTAGTATTAATCATCTTGCAATCAAATTTGTTGCTATTGAGAATAATGGTGAATGGATCCTTTCTAACATTTATGCCCCTAATTCGGTTAGTGGTAGAAGGAAGCTTTGGGCTGACCTTAAAACATTTAGAAACCAGTATTGTTCTGCTAACTGGCTTATTATGGGGGATTTCAACTCCCCACTAAACCTAGGTGAAAAGTATGGAGGTACCTCCAGCTTTTCTACTGGTATGGAGGATTTTGCTGATTTTATTGCTGAACATAACCTCTTAGATGTGGATCTTCATGGGAATAAATACACTTGGAATAATAGAAGGTTGGGAAAGGAGTTTATTCAGGTGAGATTGGATAGGGCACTAATTTCAGCGAGCTGGATTCTCAGTCAAGACTTCCACCTCTCTTCCTTGCCCAGAGTTGGATCGGATCACAATCCGATTGCTTTAAATTTTCTCAATTGGACTAAACCCACCAGAAGCTCATTCAAATTTGAAAAGATGTGGATGGAGCATGACAATATCTATGACAAGATAAAAGAATGGTGGGGATGGAATGGCGAAGGCACTGCTCAATTTAGATTGGTTCAAAAGCTCAAAAATGTCAAAAAGCAAGTCAAAATCTGGAATAAAAGCATTTTTGGTAATGTATTTGACAATAAAAAAAAGTTAAAACAAAAGCTTCAGGATCTGGAATTAAAAATGGATACTATGGGGAGATCGGCTGAAGATGAAGTTAATGAAAAGAATATTCTTTCAGAGTTGCATACGATCTGCAGCAGAGAGGAATCTTTATGGAGACTTAAATCTAGAGCTATTTGGCTCAAAGAGGGAGACAGGAATACGAAGTTCTTTCATATGACCACTTTGAAGCACAGAGCCTGTAATAGGATCTTAGAAGTTTCTAAAAACAACGGAAATATCATAAAAGATCCCAATAGCATCAAGAAAGAAGCACTTGATTTTTATAAAAAACTTCTTGAGGAGAGGAATATCATCAACTCTGAAGCTATTTCTTTTATGTTGGAGGCCATTCCCCAAAATAAAATTGAGGATCAGAAATTTAGAAGTATCACCAAAGCGGTCACGCTTGAAGAGCTGCAAAAAGCTATTTTTGCTTTAGAGGGTGACAAGGCTCCTGGTCCGGATGGGTTCTCTATAAATTTTTTCCAGAAATTTTGGGAAATCTGTTCGGAGGATCTTCTCAGAGCGGTGAATGAATTCTATAGAATGGGAAATCTTTTAAAAGAGCTTAATAACACTCACATTGTGCTGGCTCCTAAAAAAATGGATGCTAAAGATTTCAAGGACTTCAGACCTATCAGCCTTGTGAATGCCATCTATAGAATTTTTACCAAAATTATTACTACTAGACTTCAGCTCATTATGAATGAACTTATCTCAAGGCAGCAGAGTGGCTTCATCAAAGGCAGGATTATACAAGACAGAGTGATTATGGTTCACGAGACCATACATTCTATGGAAAATAATAAAAAGGCAAATATGGTCCTCAAGCTTGATATGAATAAAGCTTTTGACAAGGTCTCTTGGGTTTTCCTTGACAAAGTCTTAACAAAATTTGGGTTTCCAGAAAAATTTAGAAGAATTATTAAGGCTTGTATCTCTACGGCCAGATTCTCTGTGGTAGTTAATGGTGAGCCTGTGGGTTTTTTCACTAGTAGCAGAGGACTTAGACAAGGGGACCCTATCTCCCCCTTACTCTTCATTCTTTTGGCTGACAGCCTTAGTAGAACAATTGGCAAAGCGGTTAATGATGGGCTTTTAAATGGCTCTAAGCCCACTTCCATCAGTCAAGCTGTCTCCCATCAGCAATTTGCGGATGACACTATCCTTCTTCTTCTGGCGTCAGTCATTGAAGCCAAGGCTACCAAGGCTTTGCTGCGGCTCTACGAATCTACTTCTGGGCAAGAGATTAATTATGATAAAAGCACCATCTTCTTTTTCAACACTCCTGAGGAAAGGAAGCTTAAAATTGCTAAAATTCTGGGTTGTAAAATAAGTGCGCTTCCAGCCACTTACTTGGGCCTTCCTCTCGGCACTAGGAAAGTCTCTTGCAAGGTGTGGGATGATTTATTGGAGAGATTCCAAAAAAAAATGGCTGGTTGGAAAGGAGCCATTTTATCTAGTGCGGTAAGTGCCTGCTCATCAAAATTACTCTTCAAAATCTGCCCATTTATGTCATGTCACTCTACAAGATCCCCTCTTCCTTCAGAGATAAAATTGAAAGGATTCAAAAAAAAAAATTATGGCAAGGCATGGAAGAGAAGTTCAAATTTCACTTAGTGGCTTGGGATAAGGTTTGCACCCCGAAGTTTATGGGAGGTCTGGGTATAAAAGATATTGAGAAAATGAATGAGGCCCTCATTGCTAAAATGGGCTGGAGAATGCTGTCTGAGAAACAACCCTGGATTGATTTAATCAAAGCAAAATATTTAAATCATCAAACTGTGTACTCTTTCCTACAAGATGAGCACCTCCCCTATGGTTCCATTTTTTGGAATAATCTGGTCAAGAGCAGAAATTTCATCAAGCAGGGCAGTAAATGGAAAGTGGGGGATGGTAGGGACATAAACTTCTGGGAGGATAATTGGTTTAATGGCAATCTCATGGATAGATTTGGGGCGGTTAAGGACAGTCTTATAAGCAAGTATGGCATTAAAATCAAGGACTATATTGAAGGAAATGGTACCAGCAAGAATTGGAAAAAACTTACTGTGGAGAGAATTGATCTGAAGCAAATTACTTCCTCCCTTCAAGATCAATTAGATCTTATTCCATTAAGTCAGCTGGATTCCAAGGATGAGCTGGTATGGAATAATTCCAATGATGGGAATTACTCTGTCAAATCTGGATATAATAATTTCTTCCACAGTAGTCAAACAGAGTTCAATTGGAACAAGATTTGGATGTCTGAATTAACTCCCAAAATAAAAATTTTCCTTTGGCTGGCTATCAGAGGCAGGATTCTTACCACTGACAACCTGATGAGAAGAGGATTTATAATTCCTAATAGGTGCCATCTTTGTAAGAATGATTCTGAGGATATCAGCCACCTGTTCATACATTGTGAATATGCCACCAGAATATGGAGTTTTTCCCTCTCTAAATTTGAAGCTCTCTGGGTGTTGCCGAAGGATCTTAATCAGCTATGGACTCAATGGAACCCACCCTTTAGGCATTGTGTTGTTAAAAGGATCTGGAAGCTGGTTATCCCTCATTTAATCTGGAGGATATGGAAGGATAGAAATGATATTATCTTCAGAAATAAGAAGCAAAACTATAAACTTAGTATTGGTAAAATTTCTAATGGTATCAAAGAGAATATTGCTAGATTTAAACCCCCCAAGAACAAGAGATATCCAGAGAATGAAGAATACATCTTATCCAATTGGCAGATAGGAACTATCAACAGTCGGAGCAATCCCAGGAATAGCATTGATAGATCTTCGATTAAATGGCATCCTCCTGATTTTAATTGGTATAAGTTGAACTTTGATGGGGCCTCTAAGGGAAACCCTGGGATTGCGGCAGGAGGAGGAGCGATACGGGATCATAAAGGTAATCTGATTGCTGCGTATGCTGGGAAAATGGGAATTCAAACTAATCATTTTGCCGAAGCATTATCTGCTCTATGGGGCCTGAGAATTTCCCAGACTCAAAATATTCAGAACCTCATTATTGAAGGGGACTCCCTGAATATCATTAATCTTCTTAAACAGTGCTCATCTCCAAGTTGGAGCATCAAGGATTTTATCTCAGAGTCCATAAGTATTAGTCATACTTTCAATAACATCAGGATCATGCATACTTACCGGGAGGGTAATAAATTGGCGGATGCGCTGGCTAATTATGGCATTAATGTTAACCTCACTGTTTGGGATAATAATAGCATCCCTAAGCAGCTTCAAAACAACATTCATGCGGATTTCTATACGCAAGCAATATCTAGAGCTGAGTTATGATTTTTGGGTGTGGATCAGCATCAATAATACTCCCACACGTGTTGACTTAAAGAATATGATGATGCAAATCATGTCAAATAAACAAGATAGTGTGAAATATATGGGGAATTCCAAGTGGAGTTACATTGATTTGAAAATCGCGCATGCGGGCTGCACTGCGACTGCTAAAAGCTAGATACAAAGCTCCACGGAAACCGAAGACAGTAGTAATGTGATTGATGACAGGGAGCGGGCTATTCCCACATGTGATTTTCCGCAGACTCAGATCAGCAGACACGCAGCCGTTCGTGGGAAAAGCAACGGCTCTCATTTCCAATATTGTGCGGATTACAATAGCAAGAAGTGGACGGGTTTCAGCGCTCACAAGAATTTGGGAATTTGTTGCAAACAGTTAAGCACAGAGAAGATGGGGGGTCCCCCTTGCCAAATTGAGCCTAGTGCGGACCCGGACTGGAAGGATAATATTGAGCTATGGAGCATACTCAGCAAGGGTGGCATCACCAACTTCATGGAGAAGGTTCAGGGGCATGATCAAAGCATTTCTGTGCATTTTGCGAAGGAATGGAAGGAGCGGACTGTTGAATATGGGGGGCAGAAGATCTTGGTCAATGAAGAACTTATTGCTGAAGTGACCGGCCTTAGTTTGGAGGGCTACCATTTCTTTAACAAAAGGGTCGACAGAGATGCTGAAGAGAGGAGATTTGTGGAGGGATCTGAGAAGCTGATCTATGTTACAGCGGGCCTGCTTGTTAGCTCGATCCCTCCACCTTATGATGAGGTTACTCACATGATGATACGGTTCATCTCCTTGGAAGGAAGGTTTGTCACTGTTCCTGCTAAGCATCTTATCTTTCTTAACCACTTCCGTAGGAATCGCTTGGTTTGTTTTCCCCATTACTTGTTGAACTCTCTTGAGCGCTCCATTTTGGAGTTTCAGAAGCATACCCGGGTGGTTCCTTTACACCAAGGGCTTATTTTTCTGCTTCATAAATGTTGTCTTCTTAAGTATCCTGGTCTCCCATCCTCTCCTAGCTCGGTTCCCCCTCTGCCGGGTTCTGCTGCTGCCAGCCCTGTTTCTCCATTCTCTGCCCCCACCACCGCTGCTGTCACCCCCCTGCCGGCCATCCAAGCTTCTTCTTCCATTCCCCCTACTACTGCTCCCACCCCCCACTTCGCCTCCACCTCGAACAGACCGGTTACCAGGGCTTCTAGAAAGCTTAACCTTGAGACTCTTGCTGTGGAGAAGGGGCCTCATGAAATTGAAATTGCACATGACCTTCTGAATATTAGCAGTGCCAGTCCCCGGGATGTGCATATGGAAAGCTCTTCAAAAAGGCTGGATGCCTTAGAGGCTGATATGAAACTGCTGAAGGATGAGGTTAAGAACTTGGCTAAACAGAAAGGTAAGAGGAAAAAGGAGGAGGAGGTGGATATTGATAGCAGCCAGATTGATGATATTTACAAGAAGCTGAACTCCTTAGACTCCCGTTTAGGGAAGGCCAAAACTCGACATGATTACAACATGGCCATCTTTAGGGCGATTGAGGAGTTCATTGAGCAACATGTCAAAAGTGTCTCCAACCTCAGCGGTGTTCCGGCAACACTTTGGGGTAACGATAAGGAAAGCAAAAGGACCATTGAGCAGCTGGATAATACTGACGCTGCCCACATGACAACTTTGGGTATGTTCCACTCCTGGAAGAATATCAAGACCAGCATTGACAAAGCTGCCAAAAAGTAGTTGTAGATGCTTTAGCTGTTCTTGTATGTTTTTATGTTGTTTTTTTGCGGTCTCTCTACTGCTTTTTTGCAGTATTTTTGTTGTTTTGTCTCGTTTGGGTAGCTATTTTTTGGCTACTTTGAGCTTCATTGTCACATTTGGATTCTGATCCTTTTCTCTCTGGTTCTCATTCCTATTCTGGCTCCTAGGCCATCTTTTGTACTCAAGGGTATAGTCCCTTTCAAAAAACTATTTGCCAATAATAAAAAAAAACTTGTTTAATTATATTTATATCTACTCCACATATTCCTCAAATTATATCCATTATCTTTATAAATATAAAAAGATTAAAATAATATATTTTATATTTATATAATGCTAAACTAAAAAGATAAAGACTACTTTTTTAAAATAATAATAAATAAAACATTGTATGTTTAAATAACTCCAACGTAAGTACTTTAGTTTAAAAGTTGAAGTTTTAATTTATTTAACCATATATAGGTCGTAAATATGGGTAAGGATAATGTTTAAATTTGTATAGCGGTTAGGATTAGGTAGTTAAAATTTAGGTTTACAATTTTTAAGGTTTAGTACTTAGGCTGCCAACCCAAACACACACATATATATAAATTATATTTTTTAATTTATATAATTACTTGTATAGGTTGAAATAGCCAACACAATATACAAACCATATTAAAACATTATATAATTCATTACTATCTTAAGTTATAGTATATAGTATAGTATATACATAAGTTTAGGTTTAGAACATGACATGGTATAGGTTAGAATTTTTTAATTAAATATTATAATATGAGAAGGGAAATGTGATAGGGTTTTAGGTATAGTTTTATAACTATAATATTTAATAAAACATGTCTTTTAAAATGTTTAGAAAATATGTGGTAGTTTATTCTAATTTAATTAACTAGGTAGGTTATAAATTTAAATTAGGAATTAATATGGTATATCACATAATTATTAATATTTAAATATATAACTTAATATGCATAAAATAAATGTAAGAATAAATGGGGCTAATAATACACATAGGGTAGTACCATTAAAACATATAGTTTTTAGGATTGCAATAGAAAATTAGAAGGGGGCACAGGTTAGACTTAAGAATACTTTAATCCAACATAAATCTAAATAAGTTTATTTAAAGGGGTATTTTTAGACATGAAAAATTATTATTATTATTATTTTAATAATAAAGATAAAAATATACACTTTGAATTTTACACGGGGGAACAAGAGTAAATTACAAACCAATAGGAAAAATTGATTTACTATTCGTAAGAAGAGTTGTCTCCTATAGAAACCTTATGTAAATTAAATTCACTTGATGTTTTCCCTAGGTGTTTCCAGCACTAAAACAAACTAATTAAATATAAATATGAATATAAGTCTCTAATAAACACAAGTATTAAATATTAAATAAATTCTCTTCAACTATTTTATAACAGTATTTTAATGTACATATTTTTTAAAACAAAAAAATAAAAATAAATATTAAACCTTTTCCAAAGGCATTTATTAATAAAACCATATTATTGTTCTCGGAAACTATTAAAATGCATGAATTTTATTTAATTTTACTATACAAGTAAAAATTAAAAAAACAAGAGTTAATAATTTCCCACTCAAGTAAATGTTTGAAGTTAATAATTTTTGACTTAGTAAAATTAAATAAAACAAGAGTTAAAAATTTCCCACTCGAGCAAATGTTTGATTTTAATATAAAATTTATTTATTTTAAATAAACCAACCACAAAACACTTGTGTAAATTTATTTATTTATTTATTTATTTGGAAATCAATTAATATAGTTTCATATCATAATTAAATTAAATATATATTCTAGCAAAATAAATAAAAGAACCATAATAATTTACTCTTTTATTTAATTTCTTTTTGAAATTTACAGAGAAGAAACTTATCTCAATTTGGCAATGGACTTTTCTATGCTCAATTCCTGGTCCACTTGGATGTAAGCACTAGATTCATGGACGCATTAACGAGGGGAAGAAAATATTCTTAAAATCACAAATTGATGCCCTGACCAGGAACCATCTGAGGTTGTACTCTGTACCCCCAATTAGGACTCCTTAGGAGCCCCTCCCTCCTCCCCACAACCCTGCTTACAAACCTAGCTTTCTTAGAAAATTTCCACAAATTCTTTGAAATTTTTAAATATATTTTCTTTTTCTTTTTCCCTTTCCCACCTGGATCCTCAACAAGTCTTACAAGCCATTTAAATATTACTTTTTCCAATTTGGTTTCATTACCAAAGGTTACAACGGTAACTTCCAAATTACAAATTTACAATTAGTTTAATGTAAATAATAATGTCCCGACAAGTTCCTCTCTAATTAAAGCTTCTCATTTTTTAAATTTTGAAGTTACACATCAATATTCCAAAGTACTCATGATAACTATATATTTTAATTTTTTTTAACCAATATCATATCAGGTATTTTGGCACATCACAATCACACCATTTCATATAGCAATGGATTGATATGTTAATTAAAGAACGGTATTGGTAGGTTGTAGTCCTTTCAAGGATAGTAAATTGAACATATATGTTGTTATAACATTTATGGTAGCACCAAGATCCACCAAAACGTTAGATATTGACTTATTTTTTATACAAATGGTAATGACTGGAATCCTAGGATCCCCATATTTTGGTGAAATAAGTGTGCCAACAACAAGATCAACCCAATTTCCTTCCACCCTGACAGTATTTTGGTATTTGTTCTTTCTCCAAGGTGTCTTTATACACTCGTTTATAAAATTTTGGTTTAATTCTAGAATTTCCCTTATTTCTCATAGAAGTGGGACCTCAATGTGCACCTTTTTCAACTCTTAAACTAGTGTTGTTTCATATACAGTTTGAGTGTCCTGTAATCTCTCAGGAAAAGGAGCTTTATGGGCATTTTGATTAGTTTCTTGACCATTCTGAGTGTTTTGTGTTTTTAGAGAAGGTGCAGTTCCTTCATTTTCCTCAAGTGTCTCTTCTTTATCACTATCTACAGGAATTTCCATAATAACAATCAGAGTTTTCAGTGTTTTCCCAAACCTTAGTCGTAGATTACCAATAATATTAACATGCATTGTATTACTCGGTCCTACTCCATCAATTGAAGTTGTCTGCTGATTTTTAGGGTTCGCTATAGGATGGGCTAGAAGTTGTGTTTGTGTTTCCTATCCGTTTTTTTGATAGTTTTTTGGTGGGGCCATTAAATCTTGTTTTGGTTTTTGGAACCTCCATTGTTGATTAATGTTCTGTTGTGGTGTCCACTGCTAGTTTTGGTTAGGATTATATTGAGGTACCTAATGTTGGTTGTGCCATGGACTTGTTGGGGTCGGTGGTGTCTAACCTTGCTGAGTGTAGGGATTCATCCAGGGTGGTGGATGTGGGTAAGTCATCCAATTTGATGTTTTCCACTCAGGTTGTCCCCAAGTAGGCTGAGGAGCCTGATTAGGCCATGACATCATCTAGGGTTCTGAACAGGTTGAGGGGAATATACAACATGATTATTCGGCCTTTGAAAAAATTTTACCTCTGCATCATCTTGAGAGACAACATTCAAGCCTCCTTTCAACTGTGATAAGAAGGTGCAATGCTTGGTTTTGTGATCAGACACTTCACAGATCAAACACATGTCTATAACATTCAAAGGATATTATCTCAGGGGATATCTCTTCCTACACTTAGGGAAATATATGTCCAGAGGTTCTTTGGCAACACTAGTTTTGGCCTTAAGCCCATCTATGGTTAATGTTAATTGTACCAAAATGTCTATTTTGATGATAGTTATTTCCTCCAAAAGTTCAAAGGTACCTAGGGTAAGCTTGGATGTTTTTAGCTTCCTTATACCCCCTCGTGTTTTGGAGTAAATTCTTCATAGCTCAGTGATTTATTCCATAGTAAGTTTATGCACATCTCCTCCTCCCATGAGATGGAGGGAATATTTGGTTTCCTTGTCAATTCCTTTAAGGAAAATTGTCTTAGTGATGTCTCCATGTAACTCATAACCACTCTGTCGATGGAAAAAGAGAAATCTATCTAGATAATTCTCTAGATTTTCATCTTCTTTTTTCCGTATATGGAAGAATTTTTCTTTCATATACCTCCCCCTGCAGTAGTCTCGATATTTTTTCAAAAAGGTTGTCTCCATGGCTTCCCAAGAATAAATGGAGTTAGAGGAAAAACCCATGAACCATCTCATAGTAGATTTTTTTGAGAGTGGAAGGAAATATTTTGAGTTTTTGATTATTAGTTTTGCAGTCATAGGTTTGGCAAAGAATTTTGAACTCAAACAAGAACTGATCAGGGTCTTCCGTAGACATGCCTCAAAAGATAGGGAGGATGGATGGTGATATTTTCTTTATGGGTGCATCCTCATCCTCATCCAAGACAATGGCATAAGTAAATGTTATACCCAAGGGTCAATCTCCATTATTCCTATGATCCCCATTTCTGAGTGTTAGTTAGAAGATGCAAGATGCTCAAAAAGGTGTCTAAGAATTGTTCTGGATTTAATGTCACTCTCAGTGTTCCGTTCATGTAATCTATTTGGAGATATGTGTTGGATGTTGTGTGGTATAAATCTCCCTTGTTTGTCTCATGGCCTATGTATCCAGGTTGCTTATTGAAACAAGGCCAAAGACTTCTACTGGTTGCATATGTGAACTCCATTAACACCCATAGCATGTAAAGTAAGAAAAATGATGTGTGGTGTGCCATGGTGTCCCTAGAAATAGTTCCAAAAGTGATGGGTCGTTATATTCTCCAATCATTTAACTATCTATATCTTTTGTTAGTTTCATTATACATTGGGGTTGTGTCCTAGGCTGTATGCAAATGAGCTTTATGTAACCATTTTTCCTGTTAGGTATTATGTGGGGGGTATTGTGATATCTTTCTAATTTGGTTACTAATCTATGGAAACTCAATATAAATCTATGAAATTTAGTCACTGTGATGAAATGAAGTTTA
This sequence comes from Taxus chinensis, assembly GCA_019776745.2. Lineage (NCBI taxonomy): Eukaryota > Viridiplantae > Streptophyta > Pinopsida > Cupressales > Taxaceae > Taxus > Taxus chinensis. The sequence continues at coordinate 140,344 of JAHRHJ020003127.1, read as the reverse complement.
AAATCTATACTTCTAAATTAAATGGAGATGCACACATAGAATCTGAAAGAACAGAATTAAAATTGCACACTCGTAACTAAGAATCAGTGGAAGTAAAATCACATGCTAAATAAAATTTTCATAAAGAGAAACACACATTTAAATATAAATTTAAATAGGGAAATAAAATACGTTCAAACTGAGATTGCATGAAACATAATGAACTAGAGATTGTAGTAAAAATTATCAGAAAACTAGATACATATGTGAATGTAAATAGCCTCATGTCTCCTTCGTCGAGTGGGCCCTTGCTCTCCCTTGGGACAGATGAAATATCAAAAACTTTAGATCCTCAAAATGATGCTTACTTATATTAATTCAAAAAAAATCCATGACATATCTAGTATATGTAAAAAAGAGTGCTAAACACAACAGGATATATGTTGTACATTATATCTCCAAAATATAATAGATACCACAATGTTCTTAAGAAGGTGTCTTTATAACAACACAAGTAGTTTTATAATATGCCATAATAGTCATCACTAACATCTCCCACTAATCGACATTAATCAACACTCGTAAATTCCTATATGAATGTTAAAAACAAGTCCCATACTTATAGGTCGATATGTGGAAGAATTTTTCTGCTTCCATATTCTACCTCTAAACTCAGACTTCTTAATTACATTAGCAATAAATGTTCATTATTTCCTTGCACACATCATCACATTTTCCTCATATAGGAACTTAGTAGGAATTTATACAGTAATCACGTTGCATGAACAAAAGAAAGGAAAATGCATCAAACTCAGTAAGATATAACTATACAAAGCATCCCCATGCATTAAAAAATCATATATAAGTGAAAATTTATTAACCATGGGAATGATATAAATGAACCAAATAATGCTCATCAAGAGCTTCCAAAGTCATATCAAAATTTCCAATTTTTTCAAGGGGTTTATCATTTAGCTTATCAACATCTTTCTTATCCTTCCTAATGAGCATTGAAGGAATTCACTGTATCATTAATAATATTTTTCCCTTGAACAATAAGATGTTAATCCATTCATCAACAACCCTACCCTTCTCATTAAATTTTTCTATCCTAGGTACTGATGAGAAATCAAAACAAATGGGAGTAGGCATAGGAGATGCTATCTGAATCTTGAGAAGGCTTGGAAAGTTTGAGTAGCACCTCCATCAATTGTTATACCTTTTCTCCTTACATTCATCTCTCGAGACCTTAGTCTCCTTGAGATTTTGGCAAAGAACATCCATGACACTTTGAACATATTTTTGAGTACCTTCAGCAGTAACCTTCCCAAGATCAACCCTTGTAATTTGATAGTCCGCAGTTGTAATGTCTTCTTTAGTTTTTTCTGATGCAGGGGCATGAATAATCTCTTACAATTTATATGTAGATGCATCAATAGAGATACATGAAATGGTCTTGGGTTTCTTGGTTGATCAGACAGGTGTTGGCTTTAATGAACTAAAATTGAAATTTCAGGAGGAATCAAGTACTTTCCTCTTCTTCAGAGTCTGACTAGCCAACCATAAGGGAACTGAAGTAGAAGGTGCCTCTGGAGAGAGGGATTGAGATCATTCTGAAGGAAGTTGGAGGAGTGGGAAAAGTAGCGAAAGGGATGGAGGAGTGGAGAGAATGGTGGTAATAATGGTGAAGAAAATGTGAGGGGAAAGGGGAATGGAAACTAGAATTCTAGAAGAAACTGGTGGTAATCCCAAAGTCAATCCTATTCCACTCAAAAGAGGGGATAAGGATGAGAAAATACTTGCCATGGAAGATACAAGTGGTGACGATGGAAATAAAGGTGAGAGGGGAAAATGAGGAGGAGATGAAATTAAATTATGAGGGGAGGAATGGAGGTGAGGAGGAGAGGAAATGGAGGGATAACCTATGATTGTTGAGTGAATACAGGTACGAGAGGAGGTGTCAAGAGTGGAAGAGGCCACATGATGATCAACTACATTACTCACTAGAACCTCCTTGGTGATTGATGGAGAAGGAGAATCAAGAACCACAACTGATGAAGAAGGTGCAGTAGATGAAAAATGTTAAGACTTACTCCCACCATGAACAATCTTAAATTTTACCCTTTTAGGTGGGCTTGCACCTTTATCCTTTTCTCCATGTGAGGGGCCCGCCTCTGATGATGATGTGACAGGTAGCTTTGGGAAATTGGATTCCTTGAGTTGCATACCCCATGAATATAACCATGCCTTTGTGCGGATGAGGGTTTGAGTGGCTCTCTCTTGTATAGATGTTGTTTCCTTGACTGACAAGTCGCTTACAAGAAATCTGGCATTATCACCATCCATTTATTCATACATAGATTCTACAATGGTCTCATTATCAACCACGTATCTTCAAAAACTCAACGAGATTTAAACATCCTTATCTCATCCAAATTTAACATGTTATTGTCCTTTCTTCTAACTGTAACCTCATCTGTGAGATCTATCTAAATGTCCTTGAGATTTGAAACATGAAGTTGCAACGTTCTATGAGCCTTAAGAACGCATTGAAAATCAAATCCTGGTCTTGGCATTCATAGTCTTCTTAAGCTTATCTTGCATTTTGTCAAAGATCACACTTTTGGATTTGATCACAAAGGAACATGTATATCTCCCAATTGATATAGGGAATGAAATAACATGGTGGCCTTTGTGTTTTCTTTGTTGGAACTTGTGGAAATCCAAGAGATGTCGAACCAACTCCATGAGAATCAATTTATCACTTGGATATCTAGGAAGATACATTGGTGTTCCTAAAATATGGCAACCTTGAAAATACGTAAACTTTTTGAATTGTAAAAATATACAACCCCACTTCGATAATTCATTCCATGAAGCATCTGAGACTCTTCACTTTGTAAGATCAGGATCCAATCTATAGATAATCTCATAGAATAAGGCATCATTAACCTTTTGAAATGTTCTAAACTTCCTTTCAAAGATAATATAGGATAAAAATTATAGATGTGATCAGTGGACTTATTACCCTTTGAATCCATCCCATGATAATTCCTCATTCCAAAGGTGAACATAAGTAACATAGGACATCATGTAAAACTTTCCTATGGAGAGGACTGATTTTCATTTGAGTATCAATAGTGTCACTAATAAATGTTCCCCAATCAAGATACTGATCATTATTTTTTATGATGGTGATGAAATGATACATCCATCCGTGAAATTCCTTAGCATTCAGGAGCCCAAATACCCTGATAAGAAGTGTAATAATATCACTGATTTCTAAACTGAAGTCACTCCTAGGAACTATTTTTAGAAACCTAGATATAACAAGGCTTAGGTTTAATCAGAACTTCTTATTCACATATTTAACACAATTATCCAAGTCAATTATCCCATGAACGTTGAGCCAATTGAATATTTGTGTCAACATATTCCTCAAAATTGGGAAGCCTTGAGGAGTTCATCAAAATAATCAAGTATCCAATTTGATTACTACTTCTCCCACTTGATTTCATACTAATCTTGAGTTCAAAGTCATAATGACTGGCACATGAAAGAATAAATTCGGACACTGGAGTAGAAATGGGAAAAGTCCACTACCAAAGGTAATCCACTTGCACAAAGAGATTACATCCATGAAGTCTGTGAAGAACTCTAAACTCTATGTCCTAAAATTCATCCATGTCTACATGTCCCAACTTTATATCCCTAATATCAAAATTTGAATCAATGCTTTAAGGGGCCATAACACCCTGATACTTGTAATTCATTTCTTTAGTTCCTTCCTTCTTACCCTTTCCTTTTCCCAAATCAGACATGAGGAACTTTCCACAAAGCTGCATGGAATCCTTGGAAGAGAATCAGGTTTTTCACCCTACTCAAAAAGTGTGAAAGTATGAAAAACTGAGATAGGAATATGGTCCTATCAAACACCTGAGAAAACCTGATACAGTGTTTGAGGTTTGGATGTTTTTTTACAACTTGGAAAACCTGATATACTGCAAAAGTTTGGTCTTCCTCAGCAACTATGAAAAAATCTTGACACACTGCGGAAACCTGAGCCTATCAAGGAGCTACAAAATTCTGAATGGATTGATCAGGGAACCTACCTACTTAGGCATGTGAAAAACCTGATTATACATTTTAGGCATAAAACCTTGATCCTTGTCTCCAATCCTTCAAAATTTGAAGCCCATAAAAGTGAAAAATATTCACCCTTCTGATTGATATTCAAAAATAACTAACTGGGGAGGAAGAAAATGAAAACATAAGGGGAAATGGGAAAATACGTATTTCATCAAAATGTAAACTAGGGTACCACCTAAAAATAACAAAAATATAACCTAGAGGAAGATTCACTCACCTCAAGATAAAAAAATTCTTTAATCCTTCAAAAAATTAACGAAAATGCTAAGAAAAACATGATTCGGGTTTTGGAAATGCACAAGCAGGTCAGACAATCTGAATGGTGGAAGGAATGCAAGCTACAAATGACAAGGAAAATTCCCCTATTTATAAAAACCTAGCACTAAATACACCTAAGATGACATGTGTGCCTACTTACCTCCAGCCTAGACATTAAATGCGTTACCTTTGGAATCAGGAGATTGACCACACATGTCACCATGCAATTGAGTCCCAAAAAACCTGATACAAAGAGGTTTTTATCATGTTTGGTTTCAGGTTCGAAAACATCAGACATATTGCACCTATTTCAGTGGATATATGTTTTGATGCAATCAAGTCCCTAAACCTGAAAACATGGTTCAAGTTGGACTTTAGGATTAGGAAACATGGGACATATCACATGTGTTTTGAGTTTACCATGTTTCATGCGATCGGATCCCGAAACCCGATGACATAGTGTAAATCAGACTTCGGAATCAAGAAGTAAGGCACATGTTGCATGTTGAATGTTAGATGCCAAGGGATTCCTGAAATTTGATACAAAGGTTTTTTAGAAATTTTCAAAGATAACTTTTTGGATCAAAAAGACTCAAAAGGTATTCATCAAGAAGATGTTTGATTGGTTATCTCCATTTTCTTAATAAAATCAAAATTGGGATAGTATGTCTATATTTTACCTTGGTCTGATGAGAATCAAACCAATCCATAACAATAATGACCTTATAAGATCCAAACAAAAAAACACGTAGGTCTAAGGTAGTTGAGAATACACATATATCCATAATACAACTCTCCACATATGAGTCTATGGTGAGCTTGGACCCAGTGACCAACCCATCGTGTCACCTATTTTCCTTCCTAGAAGCCACCTATCCACACCTATCCACTAAAGAAGGAAATATAAAGGATTCAAGCTCCTGAATCAAATAGTATAGTAACAAGTGTACCCCTAATCATACATTTCATCTCAATGACTTGGCTTGATGCTCAGCCTGACAATTTCTCCACCACATTGTAGACATGATGAGACTGCATCTATGTCATCACCAAATGTTTACTCTAAAGTAGGTGCATTTTTCCTCTCAGAAAAATATGGTCTCTAAGGGAAAAATCGAACATAATGATCAAGGGCCCCACAAATGAAACAACTTGGTGCATCCTTGTGGGATTTAGATCATCCTCATGTTCTTTGATGTACTGACCCTGTGGATCCCACTCTAATCGACTGCTATGAATGAGCATGATTAGGATTTTGGCTACTTGACCTCTTATCTCTGCCAGAATGTGGCTATTATGGCTCCTACCTCTCTGACTATCCTGTATTAGCCTAGTCATGTACTGCTTGAGGAGCCTTGTTGCTAAGATGGGTTGTTGTGAGTGTGGAGGAGGTTGTGAAGCTGAATGAAAAGTCATAAACCCTCCTCTCGAGGGTGAGACAGAGCCTCATGATCTCTAATCTTAAAATGAGTGAACTCACTCATGTAATTTACCTCGATTCCTATCCCGAGACTCATATGCATCCTGGTCTTATTCTCCTCTACGAGATAGAGACTTCTCCATCCACCTTCTCCAAGGTCAGGGGAGATAAAATCCTAACTACTCCTACCATGTCTACATTCAGGCCCCTAATGAACCTGTTCACTAGTACAACTTCTCATCCTAGAGATAGTCGACATACTGCAGAAGATCCAAAAGTCTATGCATTCATACTGGGCCACTAAATTGGAACCCTATCAGAGATCATGAAACTCATCAATCCTCTTCTAAATGAAATTATTATGACATGTATTGAGCCCTAAAATGCTCCTCAAATAACTCATAGGTGATTGTCTCATGGGTCAAATGGAGCTTTTGTTCCTCATTCCTCCACCACATACCTACTGTGTCGTGGAGGAGGTGTATGGATAGGTGTGCTTTGAAATTTCTCTCATAAGGATGTAAGCCAAAATAACTATCTAAACTTAGGAGCCATGACTCGACCCCAAATCCATCTATCATGCCTCCATACATAGGTGGGTGAAGTTGAAGGAGATCATGAATGACACTTCATGTTGCCTGCCCATGAGGGCGTGTCTCAACCACTCTCTAAATATGCACTTAAGGGTTATGAAAAGTCTCTCGCTAAGCCATAAGCTCAACTGAATGGCTACACGATCTTTGTCTCTTTGATGAACCTATATGTGAATAGCAGAGTGTGATTCTTCATTTAGGTGTGCCTCCTTGTCAAGTTGAATATCCTCTGCCACTAGCTTTGGCTGTGTAGTAATTTTATCCTGGAGGACCCCCATCATCTGATGAAGCACATCTAAGATCTGTGGCCCAAAATTGGTACTAGGAAGCCTCTAGAGGTGGTCTTCCATGACCTCATGAGTCACTGATGCACCTCGTTTGGTACAATGCCCTCATCATCCTGTACATGAGAGGAAAAATGGTACATTAAATTTTGTGGAAAAAATTTAAACAAATTGGTTTTATCTATTTTAAACTATCAGAAGTTATTAAAAAATCCCTAGAGTGTCTGGTGTTGAAACTGAGCTCTGATACCAGATGTCGCACCTCACTCAGTATGAGTTCCAAAATGATAAAATGGAAAAACCAAACATCCTGAATAAGATAAGATAAAATAATAAACGGTGGGAATAATTTTTTTAAAAATTGTTTAAGTTACATGGTGGTTATAATTATGGCTACCCGTAACAAGTAACAATGACTAAGTCGCAATGAACGGTGAAGACACCAAACCTGCATCACTTGCGAACAACAAGGGGGATTATTAATTTTCACCTTGTGATTATTACATGACACAAATTCAAACCAAGGGACAGAGAGTCAGCGTAACGCCGCTTCAGCGAGTTAAAAATTTATGATTATTTTAATAACATTGACAATAAACAAATCGTGATGATGGCAAGGTAAGTAATCAACTAGCGATAAATCTTATCACGTGAGAGGGTAAATATGCAAGAGTTTATGCATTTAATTGTTCGAAAATTTAATAATTTATTTTGAAATATTATTTCAAAAAATTGCGGAAGAGGTCAAAATAATATATAAATCATGGGTCCCATTTTATCTCCAAAATGGACCCATGCCCTCGAATTTATTTGAGTCAAATTAATAAAAGAGTTAATTAATTTTAAATTACATCCTTTAAGGAATCCATTTAAAATCTAGGTCCAATTATAAAATTAATACATTTAATTTAAATTTACCCAAGTATAATCTCAACCAAATAACCTAAGTTTAGTCTAATAAATATAAGCCATCTAATAAATTAAAATGCACCCCATCACTTAAGTTATTGTGAAAATTTAATCACATAAAGGATCTAAGAGATCTCCACCCTAGGATTAAATCTACCCTAAAATCTAAAAAGTGGGGATATATTTATCAAACCTAAGTTTTATTTCATTTCTTCTCCTTTTTTCGGGTCTTTTTATTTTAGTTTTTTTGTATGAAGAGTTGAAAGAAAGCTCAAGGATCAAGTAAAAGGGTTTAAAGATCAAGTTTCTCATTCATTCTTCCATGGCAGATCACATAGATCTATACTTGTATATGGGTTTATTGTTTTTATTTTGGTTTAAGCCCATACCATGGCAAAGATTATGAGAAGTTCTTATTTATTTTATAATAGAGATTCATTTTATCAGATGTACATTTGATATACTCTTCCTATATAATTCACACACACATATATATTACACAGTTAAATAGAAATTGGCACACTGTGAATCAAGCCAAGCCCAAAGGATGGGAGGATGCGAAAGGGATAGGCTGAATGGCCTATGTGTAAGGTGGACACCTTTGTGGTTGTCGGGTGATTGTGGCCCCTGGGGAGTTGTGGCATATATTGTGCATCCTCTTATATATAGAGTTCAAAGAGTGTGGGGGCGGTACCACAACGTCCCACCCCCCTCACATTTATAACATATTTTTTTATATTAAATACTATCCATAGCTTTATATTTGGCCATATATATATGTACAACTAATTTCATTATTTATATAATATGCATGATGTATACATATATACATATATACAAAATATATGTTATGTATAATTAATCCAAATTTAGAGATTAGTCAACTTGTTTGCATTTCATACACATTTAAATTTTTGGATTTTGGTAACATTAGACCCAGATTCATAAAATTTTTACTAACTATTTTTTTCAGTACATACAAGATAATTTAATATATCAGTTATATGTTTGTATATACACATACATTTTGTAAACACAAACAACACATCTAACAACAAACAAAAACAATAGGACAATATGATTTCGTTGAAACACAATCAGCAGATAAATAAGCAAAAGAGAAATACAATTCCAGAAGTACATAATTTCTTTGAAATCTTAATTTTTAAATTTTCTGATAAATATACATAAAGAGGAATTAATTTTCAAGTTTATAAGAAAGGATATGTTGTTGGTTTTAAAACCAAATTTACAATAAAAATTTCAAATTAAACTAAGAACAAGATGTAGAAATATTTAAGCATGGAATATTTATTAACATTTAACAACCCTTTTTTCCAATGCAAACAAATAAACAACATTTTAATATGAATTTACATATAATTTCCCCCCCTTTTCACACGATAACACTACCAAAATGAAGACCATTTCCATATTTCAAGAAAGAAGAAAACAATTCCATTCCAGGCAAATTTAATCGTCTCATCATTTTCCTAAGTTAAATTTTCTTCATTCCAAATATGAAGAATACACAAATTAGAACTTCAAAAGAGGTATTTTATAACTTGCAAAATTTGAGTAAACTTTCACAATTACAACAACAATTTCAACCATGTTTCAACCATTTAAATTACATAACTTAATCAATTATAACAAATAATTTATCCATTTCTCATAATGAAAGAATATGATAAAATGCAAGTACTACAAGCCCTCCTCACAAGAGGAGACAACATGCCAAATTTTTTGGCTCAAAACACAAAAATGTGTAACTCCAAAATCTGTAACTCTGTAACATCTAGGCCACTCCATTTAGCTCCAAAACAACATAAGTTCTTCAAATCACAAGAAAGAGTGTTTTTTGTTGACCACCCAACCAATTGGCATCATTACATTCCACCAAGGAGTCCAAGGTGGCATGTTATCCTACCCCCAAGCCCATGGGAAAGAAGCAACACACTTCACTTAGCACATAGGAAATATTTGGATGCACACAACACATTTTAACTTCAAAATAAATCCTTTCAAAACACAATGCAAACAAGAAAACTTGCTAAGAAGCTCCATGCTTCTAGCTTTGGGAAGAGGGGATGGGAATCCCAATTTCATGTTCCATATAACCATGCCAAAACAACCATAAAATCCCTTATCTCTCCATGTTTTTACCAACTCCTTATCTCTCCAAATCTCCCCTTATCTCTCCAAAACTCCCCCAAGAAGGCTTTTCAAACTTTAAAGTTTCCTTCTTGAGGGTAGGGATGAATTTACAACCCAAATGGAAATCCATCCCTACCTAAAAATCAAATGTAGGAGGGTTCCCAAATAGAGAAAAGGAAAATTACTCCCTCTTCCCTTATAATCTCTCAAAACCCACACCCCTCAAGGGTGGGTGGAGAAATAATGAAAGCAACACAACATGTATTTTCCACAATTAACCATACACAAACATGCAAGGTAAAATCAAGTGAAAACATAAGTATACAAGATCCTACCTTGTATTCCACAAGCTAAATTCCAAGAATGTTTCCAAAAGAGCTCAAGTCTCTACCATGCTTCCAAGCTTTTTCGCAAAATTATCCAAGCAAAAGAACCCCATCTCCATGGAAGTGAGGGGTTAAAAAGGAAAGAAACAACCCAAGACAAGCAATGGGAGGGTGACAAATGTCACCCTTCACCAAAATCCAAACCAATCAAGTTCCACAAAATTACACCAAAAAAAAATGAAGGAAAAATTCAAAATTAGCCCAAACAATCATGAGAGGATTTTCCAAAATCCCATATATTTCCAAAATCAAAGTTCCCATAATATGAAGTGTGTGGTGAGTGGAAAATGAGCCAATGGGCCTCATTTGCATTGAAAATAGCCCACCCACCCATAGGGATGGGGGTTAGGGCCTCTTTTCCATGTAAATGAGGTCCCTTGTTTGCCATACACCCTTCCTAAATGACACATTTTTCCCAAATCCGAGTTTGGAAAAAATGTGGCATTTAGGATTAGGCTCACCTAATCTATGAATAGGTGGCCTAATTCCCCCTAAATAAACACATCATCCCAAAACCACAAAAGATTTTATAACCACATGGAAAGGGGTAACATTTAACATTAGCTAGTACTCAACCAAGGAAACATAAGAAATTAACAAGTAGCTAAGCAACATAGTAATTCATCACCATGATGGAGGGAAAAGTTAGGTTCACAAATCCAATTCAAAGCAAACCAACATCGACAAGGCACAACATGAGAAATGGATGTCGTAATAATAAGATAAGAAGAAGAGGTTTGGCCATTAGGAATTTTGTGCTAAGTGGCATGTGTTTCCCTGAATCCCATGTTATTCTCATGACAATTTTTTCTCACCTGCAAAGTCAATGAAAACCTCATATCTACCCAAAATGATAAAAATATGACACTATCATATGCATCAAAATCAACATCCATACAAGCCATGTTAAACTAGTAGTATATCATAATCATGAATCATCCACTGAATGAAATGATATGACATCATACATCAAATATGGATCTAGTATCAATACAAAATAATGTCTATAATAACTCATGATATCAATCACCATAATGTAATATTTGATAAATTAATAGTGGCATCATGTGCCCCATATTCAACCTGTAAACAAGAGTTAGAATCCTAATTCTAGAAATATGATATTATGAACAATATCATTTTTATAGATAAAGTTTGGAAAAGGCTCCAAGGGCCATATACAAAGAGATATTACAATGATATCTCATAACCAAAAAAAACGTATATCAAAACCAGCCAAAATAAGAAACCAGATGGAGTTAAAAAGGATTTAACTCACCTAGAGTAGATCTACATGACCATACAACCCTGTAATGCCCCGCCTCGGGACACGGAAACAACCAGAAGTTACTAAAAAATTTAGGAATTTTTTTTTAATAAACGTGATCTAATATTGCTAAGGCTCTACTTAACCCCTTCCAATAATGTTTAATTTATAATACTTATTCATTTCTCTGAAAATGCCTAAAACCCTAGTCCAACACAATCAGATCATTTAATTCTACTGAGAATAAATTTAAAAAGCACAAGGTTTGCTAAAACTTTACAACCCCTTTAAAACTTAGTTAGTCTCCCTTCTTTTATTTATTTTTCAATCCAACCTAAAGGCACATGACCTTAAGTGTGTAGGGATAGACAAGAGCCCTAAGATTTAATCCATCTTGCCCCTTGATTTTGAAACAAGCCCTAAAGGATGCCCTAACTTCTTTACCTTTTTCTTTCTTGTCATTTGAAGGTTTCCTTCTTATTTTCCTTCTTCTCTTTTATTTTCTCCTCTCATTGGTTTTGTTTGATCTTTTGCAGATGAAAGAAGCTATGGGATTTTATTTGATTTTCCTTGTATTATTGGATTCAAAACCATAAACCTTCCCTTATTATTATTATTTTTTTTTTTGTAAAACATGTGTGTAAATTTATTTTGAAGCAACCCCAAAGGGTTCGGCCGCACTTGGGAGGAAGGCGGCGGATCTACAGTGAGGGGTCAGACTGTGGAGGGACGCAGTGGTTAATGGTGGTCACATGGGGAAAAAATGCGAAGGTTGGAAGGTCGTGGGCAAGGAGGTAGGGAGGGTCAGTAGAGGGGAAGAAGCAGGCGCAAAAGGGGCAAGTTGGGGGGGCACAGTGCGGGAGGGAGTGGGGGTGGGGGACGGGACAGGCCCGTGGGGACGGGACAGCACAGGCGTAGGGGGCGGGGGGGGGGACAGGTGCACAGGTGGGCGGCAGTGGTTTGTGGGGGGGGGTTAGCGCCCCCCCCCTGCCCCCCGTGGATGGCACAGGGGTGGGGCAGTGGCCCAGACAGAGTGCAAGGGTGGGGGGGAACCCCGCCCCCCCCCCCCCCCCCCCATTTTAAATATATAAAATTTTTTTGTTAAAATTTTTTGTTATAAATATATGTGATATACATATATGTATATTATAATATATATAAATATATATATATATATATATATATATATATATATATATATATAGTTATTCTGAAACATTTCCTGTAAATATAAAACAGCATATATATAATAAATAAATATATAAATAGATTTAATGTGATAACATTTACATATATATAATCTTCTTGACAAAAATACTAAGGCAACTATCACATTTTCAAGTAAAAATCTCCTTTGCACAAGATAAGGGAAAGATATCTAACTATGTTAATACTAAATGGATATGTGCACTTTCCAAATAAAAAAGTTTTCTTCTAAGGTTAAACAAGAACAACAGCTCATAACCAAGTGGATTTTCATTTCATATCTAATGCAATGTTTCATTTCAGATTAACACATATGTAGGAATTCTCAACAAGTAATATGTTTTTTTTTTTCTATATTTGAAATTACAAATAATGAGCAGAAAGTAATTTGAACAAGAAGGTATTTGCCTAAAACTAATACTTAGTGGGAGATGGTAGGAACATATAATCTGCTTATTTCATCCATTCAAATAAATTATTCATGAAGGAAAGTAAAGACTTATTTTATTCTATTTCTAATTTGTAAACAGTTATCAGGAGAGATGTGCTGCAAAAATGATACTTTATCTTTTTATATTTTTATTTATTTCTTTTAAATCTTGTCACATGATTTAACAAGAGGAATAACAACACGAATAATATTTCTTTTTTTTCAATAATTCTCTTTCCTTCAAAATGGAGTACTAACACTTCATATTAAGAAAAAACTTTCTACTATCTCACAAGCCTTAATTTCAAAGGTTTAAGTTTCCAAAAAGGTCTAACATAGTCCCATAACATTCCAAATATTCAAAGGAAAGCTATACAAGGTAACATACTAATATTAAGGGTAGATTTATCAACAAATATAATACTAGGTTTGCATGTAACTCCAAATACAAAAGAATGTTTTACAAGACAATGAAAGCTCACACAAGCCATTCTTTTCAAGATACAATGAAAACGAAGTCCATAAAATGGTGAAGGAGACAAGAAGAAATTCCAAATTGACAAGTGTCTTCATGTGTCTTCCAATGGCTTTCCAACTCCAAAATATTTCAAGGCCAACACAATGAGAAAGAGATTGTTTATCCACCCAACCTTTAGGCATCATTACATGTCTTTCCAAGGTTGGAAGACATGCTAGCCTCCCCCAAGCCCATGGGAAAGAGGTCAACTACCAAAACTTGCACAAGAAGAAGGGTTCACTAACAATAATACAAGCACACAAAAATGGTTCACAACAACACAAGACTCCAATTTACAAGAAGGAGAACCCATGTTCATCCTCCAAAAATGGGGAAGAGAGGAGAAAGTTCTCCAAAGTTATTCATCAAAATTATTTGCACAAAATAAACATCTCCATATCCTCCTTATTGCTCCTAATCAAATCAAGCCCTCCTTATTCCTCCCCCTTTCTCCAAGTCCTTCTTGGAAGGATTTTCAAACCCCAAAGGGGTTTCCTTACCAAGAATGGGGAAGGAGATTCAAGCCAAATGAATCAACTTCCCCACCTCAACCATTGAGGGGAAAAGATAATAAGACTCCTCAAGGCTTGTCCATCAAGCCTTGAGGATTGAGAGGGAAAATTCCCTCTCTCTTCCCCCACACTCCAAAACTCCATCATGCCATATGATGGAGGGAGTAACAACAAGCAAATAACCAAAATCAACATATACAAATAACAATCTCAAACAACCAATCCAATAACTAAAAGGAAAAACAACACAACAAAAAACATGAGAGCCTACCTCAGGGAAAGCTCTCCAAAAAGCTTTCCAACTTCAAGTTTTTCCCACTCTTGACTCGAAGCAAATCCCAAGCTCCAAATTATCCAAGCATCCAAAAGCAAGAAGTTCCAAAAAAAAAAGTCCCTTTCATTTCCCATGAATGAGAATTTGAAGAGGAGAAAACAAGCATCCTCACAAATGAGGGGGTGACATGTGTCACCCCTCTCCCTCATCAAGGTCAAAGATGCCAAAACAAAAGAGAGAAAGGGTAAAATTAACTTTTTTGCCCTCTTCTCCCAAATTCCCTTAAATGCAAGCAAGACAAAATAAGTGGAACTTTTGATAAACACACAATTCCACATCCCTTACATGGATGTGACTATTCAAGAGGTAGAAAGGGAGGGAAAACTCCCTCTAGCCTTGAAAATAAGCCCCCCTACCCATTAGGTAGGGTCCAAGGGCTCATTTTTGTGATAGGGGGACTCCCAAGCTACAAAGGGGTCCCCAAAAATGCCCAAAATACCCTAATTTCGGGTTTTGCATTTTTGGCACAAGGGTAGAGGGTGTGGGGACCACCCAAGGGTCTCACATGTGACCCTAAACCCTTGTGATTAAGAGACACATTAAACATAACCAACAATTAAATGAAAGAGGAGTTATTAACTCCCAAAACAAGTTTACAACTTCACTAGCAACCCTAAACAAAATTAATAATTCAAAGCACAATACATTACATACATTGGGGTCACTCATAGTGCCCAAAATTAATAATCTCCTATACTAAGGCTTCACACAATGAACATGGCTAGGACTCAGCCCGTGGGCTGCTTGTGCAAGATTGAGTAGCTGGCCTGAATCCCACGTTCTCCTGTAAACCTGTCACCTGCACACTCATTGCACACATTAACCGCACATGTCCGATACAATATAATTCAATGACATAGTAAGATATCAATGCATTCTAAACTAACCTAACATCCTACTGAAATCAAGATGCGACAACGTGCACAATTATATTCCATATTCCAAAAGTTAGACAAGATGATAAAGTGACATATAATCCCACCATGCAACAACTATCCATCAATATAATTAGGTTCCAAACACATCATCATATTCATTAGTTTCCATGACATAATAAGAAAATGCGACAATATAGAAATTAAGCTAAATTGGCGCTATACGCCTAAATGTCCACACCTGTCTAATAAGATCAAATATCTAAATATAATGTCCAAGATATAACCAATCACTGTCAAAACATGTCTATGAGCAAAGAAACAACAAGCTACTGAGCTATAAAAAGTGTGGGCACTACATCCCCCTCTACTAAAATTAGACTTCCTCCTGGAAGTCACTGAAAGAGATAGGGATATCTAGCCCTCAAAGGTAATCGCATCCTCCCAGGTAGCTGTTGTCTCGTCGTACCGGTCCCACTGTACTCTAACCTGGTCCAAGTCTCGACCCCGAAGGGCCAACCTCCGGTGCTCCAGTATGCGTACGGGCTCCAATCTCCACTGTCCTCCATCCTCTACCTGTAATGTCGACCAATCCAAGACATGAGAAGCATCAGGTACATATCTACATAGTACAGAAACATGAAAAACATCGTGGGCCCGTGCAAGGCGTGGTGGCAAAGCTAGGCGATAGGCAACTGGACCGATGACCTCTAAAATATCAAAAGGCCCCACAAAACAAGGCGATAGCTTAGAACCCTTTCCATAACGGATTGGACTCTTATGCAGATGAACTCTCAAGAAGACTTTGTCACCCACTGAGAAGTGACGATCAATCCTCTTGGTGTCTGCATACGCCTTTTGGCGTGCTCTGGCCTGCTCAAGATGTTGTCTAATCTGCACAACCTGCTGCTCTAAATCCTGAAGGTAGGCTGGTCCCAAAATAATCCTGTCATCTAGTCTATCCCAACTCAAAGGTGTCCTGCAAGGTCGTCCATACAAAGCCTGGTAAGGAGCCATACCAATGGAACTATGATAGCTGTTGTTGTAGGCAAACTCAACTAGATGTAAATAATCTTCCCATTTCCTCTGCTGATCCATGACATACATTCTCAACATGTCCTCTAACACCTGATTAACCCTCTCTGTCTGCCCATCTGTCTCTGGATGATAAGCTGAACTGAAATTAATCTGAGTACCCAGAGCGGCCTGAAAAGAAGTCCAGAAAACTGAAGTGTAGATAGTATCCCTGTCATTGATGATGGTCTTCGGAATCCCATGCAGCCTAACAATGTCCTCCATAAATACTTTGGCAATGGCCTGTGCATTATAGGTGACCTTGGTTGGCAAAAAATGTGCAACCTTAGTCAACTTATCCACGGTGACCATAATGGCGTCATGACGATAAGATGACATAGGAAGTCCGACTATGAAGTCCATGGAGATCACATCCCATTTCCACTCGGGAATATCATGAGGGTGTAAAAGTCCTGCGGGATGTGAATGCTCTGCCTTGACCCTCTGACACTCAAGGCAACGTGCAACAAAATCTGCTATGTCCCGTCGAAGACCTGGCCAATAATATAACTCCCTCAAATTGGCATGCATTTTCTTCACTCCTGGATGTGCCACATATGGGGCTCGATGAGCCTCTGTGAGGATGAAGCTACGCAGATCACCTGACTTAGGCACGTAGATGTGCTTATGGAATCGAAGCAAACCATCTATCTCTAAAACACACCCAAAATATCTGCCCTCTAATGAACCCTGAGACTCTAACATCTGTCTAGCTCCCTCATAAAATTTGTCCTCTGGAAGGTGCTCAAGAATCCTGCCTCTCAAATCTGACTGAAGTGTCAAAGAAGCAAGCACATGTCATCGTCTGCTAAGAGCATCTGCAACCACATTTTCCTTCCCTTTGATGTACTGAACCTCCATGTCATACTCACATAGGAACTCCATCCAACGCCATTGACGAGCGTTGAGGTTCGGCTGTGAGAAGATATGCTGCAAGCTACGATGGTCTGTCCTCAAAATGAAAGGCCTACCCAAAAGGAAATGTCGCCAACACACTAGAGAATGTACAACTGCTGTAAGCTCCAAGTCATGAGTAGGATAATTAAGCTCGTAGTCCTTGAGCTTACGAGACTCAAAAGCAATAACCCGACGCTCCTGCATAAGAACTGCTCCCAAACCCTCTAGTGATGCATCAGTACAAACAACAAAATCCTCTGTCGGGTCTGGAACTGCTAAGATGGGCGCCGTGGTTAACCTTTCCTTAAGCAACTGAAAGGCTTGCTCACATTTCTCTGACCAATCAAACTTCTTCCCTTTCCTCTGAAGAGAAGTAATAGGGTGAGCAATCCTAGAAAAGTCTTGTACGAACCTGCGGTAATACCCTGCCAAACCCATGAAACTCCTCACCTCAGTAACTGATGTGGGTGCTGGCCAGTCCAAGATAGCCTGTATCTTAGAGGGATCTACGGAGATACCCTCGCCTGAAATGATATGACCCAAGTACTGAATCTCTGTCTGAAAGAAGCTGCATTTTTCCAAGTTCCCATACAACTTCTGCTCTCTCAAAACCTGAAGTACCTGTCTCAAATGCTCCTCGTGTTCCTCCTCGGAATGAGAATAAATCAATATGTCATCAAGGAACACTAAGACAAAGCGATCCAAAAATGTCCTGAATACTCCATTCATGAGGCTCATGAAGACAGCTGGGGCATTGGTCAAACCAAATGGAACCACTGTGAACTCATAATGCCCATAACGTGTGCGAAATGTTGTCTTATGAATGTCTGCATCTGAAATGCGCAACTGATGATATCCTGACTTGAGATCAATTTTGGAGAACACTCTCGCTCCCCGCATCTGATCAAACAAGTCATCAATCCTAGGGAGCGGATAACGGTTCTTTATTGTGACTTTGTTGAGCTGCCTGAAGTCTACACAAAGTCTGAGAGAACCATCCTTCTTCTTCACAAATATGACTGGCGCTCCCCAAGGAGATACACTAGGGCGAATGAGACCCTTATCCAACAATTCCTCTAACTGAATCTTGAGCTCATGAAGCTCTGGGGTCGTCATCCGATAAGGTGCCCTAGAAACTGGTGCTGATCCAGGTACTAAATCAATGGTGAAATCCACCTCTCTGTAGGGTGGTAACCCTAGAAGCTCACCTGGAAAAACATCTGCATACTCCCTCAAAATTACATGATCATCTAAGGGTGAATGCTCTGGAATGCTCTCAGATCGATCACTGATGGTGATAGCAAATAATTGACAACCCTTACGCATGCTCCGCTTGAGTTGCTTAGCCGATATCATGCGCAAGGAGATAGGCCTCTGCATCCTTGATATCACGAATGCACTCCCAAGTTCATCCTGACACTCAATGACCTTATTTCTGCAATTTACTTTATCCCAATGAGCCTCGAGCCAATCCATACCAAAAACTACCTGATAGGATCCTAGAGGGATAACTCGGAGGTCAAGAGTAGTGGAGAAGGCTCCTAAATCAAGTACGCAACTCTCCACATACGAGTCCACGGTGAGTTTGGCCCCAGAGGCCAACTCAACCTGCCAACTATCTGGTTGCCTAGCCACCACCACCCCACACTGGTCCACTATAGAAGGTGATATAAAAGAATCTGAAGCACCTGAATCAAAAAGTACTGAGACAGAAATACCCCTGATAGTACCTGTCATCTCAATGACCGTGGCCTGATGCTCGGCCTGGCGGTTGTCAACCGCTGCATATACCCGATGGGCGCGTCCTACATCACCCACCATCTACTCAGATCTAGCAGCTCTCTGTGCATCCATGGTATTGGGTTTGTGCAGGAACATGTGCACATAGTGATCTGGAGATCCACAAATAAAACAACCTCCTGTACCCCTCTTAGATGGGGTCCCTCTTGTACTCTGGTGTACTGATCCTGATGGTCCAACCCTAGCAGACTGCTGAGTGTAGAGCTGGCTGTGTCTGCTGAGTGCCCTGCCTCCTATCTCTGGCTCCACCAAAACCTCCTCTAGAAACACCTCTCTGAAATCCCTGTGTCTGTCTAGCCCCCTGCTGCGGGTGGCCCTGCTGCTGTGTCTGTCGCTGAGGGTGCGGTGGAGCCCTCGTGGCTGCTGGCGGAGGCCAAAATCCTCCTCTAGGGGGTGGTGCAGTACCTCGTGACCTCTGACTCTAGAAGGCCTGTATCCTCTCCTGAAACTTTCTTTTGTTTCTATCACGATGCTCTTGTGCCTTGGTCCTATTCTCCTCAGCTAAGTAGGCCTTCTCAACGGCCTTCTCAAGTGTGGGAGGAGATAACATCCTAACTGCTCTTGCTATGTCTACATTAAGGCCTCAAATGAACCTATTAACCTATAATTTCTCATCTTGTAGGTAGTCCACATACTGTAAAAGATCCAGGAACCTACTCTCATACTGCGCTACTGTGCCGGATCCCTGTCGTAAGTCGTGAAACTCATTGATCCTCTTCTGTACAAAATGCTTTGACATATAACGAGCCCTGAAATGCTCCTCGAACAACTCCCAAGTCACTGTCTCTCGAGTCAGATGGAGCTTCCGCTCCTCATTCCTCCACCAAACACCTGCTGCGTCTCGGAGGAGGTGTATGGCGAACCTCACCTTGACGTTGCTCTCATAAGAGTGCAAGCCAAAGCAACTATCCAAACTAAGGAGCCATGACTCAGCCCCAAAGCCATCTGTAGAGCCGGTATAAGTGGGTGGCTGCAAACGAAGAAGATCCCTGATCACACTACCTGTATCTCGATCCTGCCGATGTAGTCCAACAGGCGAAGGGGGTCGCCTATCCTCAAATGGTCCCTCGAGACTGTGTGATCGGCTACGACAGAATGAGGTTAACCTCTCGTGATGAATGGAAGGGCTACGTGACCTCTCCCGCCTCAGTGTATCATGCTCTAGTGGCTCCGAATGCGCATCCTCGCCTATCAGCTCCTCATCTCCCAAGGTTGCCTTCGCTCTCGTCTCCTGCGGTTGTGGTAGACGCTGCTCCACAACGCCTATTAGCTAGCACAAGGCCTCTAATATCCGAGGCCCAAAATCAGGCACCGGCGGCTCCTGCGTAGATGCACTACGCCCCATACCTCTAGCTGATCGTCCTCGCTTGGGCATCATCCTGCGCACGAGGTGAGCAAGAGATTTATTAATTTAAAATTTAATGGTAGTGGATGATTTATTTTATCTGTTTATTTTTATTTATTTAGTTAATTTTGTGTTGTTAAAATTGACATTAATTATTTTAATTTGTTACCCAGTGGTCTGTGAGTACAAACCCCAAGCTCTGATACCAAATGTAATGCCCCGCCTCGAGACACGGAAACAACCAGAAGTTACAAAAAAATTTAGGAATTTTTTTTTAATAAACGTGATCTATAATTGCTAAGGCTCTACTTAACCCCTTCCAATAATGTTTAATTTATAATACTTATTCATTTCTCCGAAAATGCCTAAAACCCTAGTCCAACACAATTAGATCATTTAATTCTACTGAGAATAATTTAAAAAAACATAAGGTTTGCTAAAACTTTACAACCCCTTTAAAACTTAGTTAGTCTCCCTTCTTTTATTTATTTTTCAATCCCACCTAAAGGCACATGACCTTAAGTGTGTAGGGATAAACAAGAGCCCTAAGATTTAATCCATCTTGCCCCTTGATTTTGAAACAAGCCCTAAAGGATGCCCTAACTTCTTTAACTTTTTCTTTCTTGTCATTTGAAGGTTTCCTTCTTATTTTCCTTCTTCTCTTTTCTTTCCTCCTCTCATTGGTTTTGTTTGATCCTTTGCAGGGGAAGAAGCTATGGGATTTTATTTGATTTGCCTTGTATTTTTGGATTCAAAACCATAATCCTTCCCTTATTATTATTTTTTTTTATAAAAATTGTGTGACAATTTATTTTGAAGCAACCCCAAAGGGTTCGGCTGCACTTGGGAGGGAGGCGGCGGATCTATAGTGAGGGGTCAGACTGTGGAGGGGACGCAGGGTTACTGGAGGCCGCGTGGAGGAAAAAATGTGGTGGTTGGAGGTCATGGGCGGAGGAGGTAAGGGGAGCAGGTATAGGCAAAGGGGGTGCGGCAGGGAGCAAGCTGGAGGGGGCAGCACAGTGCAGAGTGGGGCGGGGGTAGAACAGGCCCGCGGGGATGGGTATGGTGTAGCAGGTGGCGGCGGGTCTGCACAGCAGGCGGCAGAGGTTTGTGGGGGGGGGTAGCGCCCCCTCGTGGATGGCTTAGGGGTGGGGCAGTCACCTGGACAGAGTGCGGGGGTGGGGGCTGAACCCCCCCCCCCCCTCCCCAACTATTTTAAATATATAAAATTCATTTTGTTATAAAATATGTGATATACATATATGTATATTAAATATGAATAAATAAACATATATATATATATAATATGCTGATATATATAATATATATATATATATATATATATTTATTCTGAAAAATTTCTTGTAAATATAAATAGCATATATATAATAAATAAATATATAAATAGATTTAATGTGATAACATTTACATACATATAATCTTCTTGACCAAAATCAAGGCAACTATCACATTTTCAAGTAAAAATCTCCTTTGCACAAGATAAGGGAAAGATATCTAACTACGTTAATACTAAATGGATATGTGCACTTTCCAAATAAAATAGTTTTCTTCTAAGGTTAAACAAGAACAACAGCTCATAACCAAGTGGATTTTCATTTCATATCTAATGCAAAAGTTCATTTCAGATTAACACATATGTAGGAATTCTCAACAAGTAATTTGTTTTTTTTTTCTATATTTGAAATTACAAATAATGAGCAAAAAGTAATTTGAACAAGAAGGTATTTTCCTAAAACTAACACTTAGTGGGAGATGGTAGGAACATATAATCTGCTTATTTCATCCATTCAAATAAATTATTCATGAAGGAAAGTAAAGACTTATTTTATTCTATTTCTAATTTGTAAACAATTATAAGGAGAGATGTGCTGCAAAAATGATACTTTATATTTTTATTTTTTTATTTATTTCTTTTAAATCTTGTGACATGATTTAACAAGAGGAATAACAACATGAATAATTTTTTTTTTTTTTCAATAATTCTCTTTCCTTCAAAATGGAGTACTAACACTTCATATAAGAAAACTTTCACTATCTCACAAGCCTTAATTTCAAAGGTTTAAGTTTCCAAAAAGGTCTAACATAGTCCCGTAACATTCCAAATATTCAAAGGAAAGCTATACAAGGTAACATACTAATATTAAGGGTAAATTTATCAAAAAATATAATACTGGGTTTGCATGTAACTCTAGATACAAAATAATTTTTTACAAGACAATGAAAGCTCACACAAGCCATTCTTTTCAAGATACTATGAAAAAGAAGTCCATAAAATGGTGAAGGAGATAAGAAGAAATTCCAAATTGACAAGTATCTTCATGTGTCCTCCAATGGCTTTCCAACTCCAAAATCTTTCAAGGCCAACACAATGAGAAAGAGCTTGTTTATCCACCCAACCTTTAGGCATCATTACATGTCTTTCCCAAGGTTGGAAGACATGCTAGCCTCCCCCAAGCCCATGGGAAAGAGGTCAACTACTAGAACTTGCACAAGAAGAAGGGTTCACTACCAATAATGCAAGCACAAAAAAATGGTTCACAACAACACAAGACTCCAATTTACAAGGAGGATAACCCATGTTCATCCTCTAAAAAATGGGGAAGAGAGGAGAAAGTTCTCTAAGGTTATTCATCAAATTTACTTGCACAATTAAACATCTCCATATCCTCCTTATTGCTCCTAATCAAATCAAGCCCTCCTTATTCCTCCCCCTTTCTCGAAGTCCTTCTTGGAAGGATTTTCAAACCCCAAAGGGGTTTCCTTACCAAGAATGGGGAAGGAGATTCAAGCCAAATGAATCAACTTCCCCACCTCAACCATTGAGGGGAAAATAATAAGACTCCTCAAGGCTTGTCCATTCAAGCCTTGAGGATTGAGAGGGAAAATTCCCTCTCTCTTCCCCCACACTCCAAAACTCCATCATGCCATATGATGGAGGGAGTAACAACAAGAAAATAACCAAAATCAACATATACAAATAACAATCTCAAGCAACCAATCCAATAACTAAAAGGAAAAACAACACAACAAAAAACATGAAAGCCTACCTCAAGGAAAGGTCTCCAAAAAGCTTTCCAACTTCAAGTTTTTCCACTCTTCACTCCAAGAAAATCCCAAGCTCCAAATTATCCAAGCATCCAAAAGCAAGAAGTTCCAAAAAAAAAAGTCCCGTTCATTTCCCATGAATGATAATTTGAAGAGGAGAAAACAAGCATCCTCACAAATGAGGGGGTGACATGTGTCACCCCTCTCCCTCATCAAGGTCAAATATTCCAAAACAAAAGAGAGAAAGTAAAATTAACTTTTTTGCCCTCTTCTCCCAAATTCCCTTAAATGCAAGCAAGACAAAATAAGTGGAACTTTTGATAAACACACAAATCCACATCCCTTACATGGATGTGACTATTCAAGAGGTAGAAAGGGAGGGAAAACTCCCTCTAGTCCTTGAAAATAAGCCCCCCTACCCATTAGGTAGGGTCCAAGGGCTCATTTTTGTGATAGGGGGACTCCCAAGCTACAAAGGGGTCCCCAAAAATGCCCAAAATACCCTAATTTCGGGTTTTGCATTTTTGGCACAAGGGTAGAGGGTGTGGGGACCACCCAAGGGTTCACATGTGTCCCTAAACCCTTGTGATTAAGAGACACATTAAACATAACCAACAATTAAATGAAAGAGGAGGTATTAACTCCCAAAACAAGTTTACAACTTCACTAGCAACCCTAACCAAAATTAATAATTCAAAGCACAATACATTACATACATTGGGGTCACTCATAGTGCCCAAAATTAATAATCTCCTATACTAAGGCTTCACACAATGAACATGGCTAGGACTCAGCCCGTGGGCTGCTTGTGCAAGATTGAGTAGCTGGCCTGAATCCCATGTTCTCCTATAAACCTGTCACCTGCACACTCATTGCACACATTAACTGCACCTGTCCAATACAATATAATTCAATGACATAGTAAGATATCAATGCGTTCTAAACTAACCTAACATCCTACTGAAATCAAGATTGGACAACGTGCACAATTATATTCCATATTGCAAATGTCAAACAAGATGATAAAGTGACATATAATCCCACCATGCAACAACTATTCATCAATATAATTAGGTTCCAAACACATCATCATATTCATTAGTTTCCATGACATAACGAGAAAATGTGACAATATAGAGATTAAGCTAAATTGGTTATATACGCCTAAATGTCCACACTTGTCTAATAAGATCAAATATCTAAATATAAAGTCCAAGATATAATCCAATCACTGTCAAAAAATGTCTATGAGTAAAGAAACAACAAGCTACTGAACTATAAAAAGTGCGGGCACTACAAACCCAAACTAGTAAAAAGACCCAACTAGACCAAGGGATCGAACAAAAACCATAGAAAACGGTCAGCGACAAGTCTGAAGAAAAAGTCCTTAGAAAATTTTGGCTTATGTCCTTGAGCTCGAGCCCACAACCGTATCCTGGCTGGTAGAGTCAAACTCCTCATCAAAACTGCTAATATCCAGCATCCTTTTCTTCCCCTTCTCAAGTGCAACCATCTCTATAAGTGCATCAAACCTATTAGTGAGCATCTTCAACTCTGCACCTGAATGTTGAGATCCTTTAATTAAACTCTTGTTTTTAATTTTCACCCGAGTAACCACATCCTCAAGAGCTTCAATTTTACTGCCAAGAAAATTTATCAAGGTATTTCCCTCATTCAACCCCTCCTAAGTGCTCGTCTCTAGATTCTTCCCAAATAAAAATTGAAGATTCGCCACCGCATCCAGTTCCTTCTTAGCCTTCTCCTTCAAAACATTAATCCTACGCCTGTAAGAAAAAGTCAAGTGTTATTCCCAATTTTCACCATACCTAATCCCAACAAATTTTAGTTTTAGGTATCAGAGTTCTAATTTTTAACAGTAAAAGGATTAATCCTTGATGCAAAGGAACCTTTGACCTCTTAGTTTTAAAATCAATCACTGACCCTTAAATTGAATTGAAAAGGTAGAAAATAATGCTATGTAATATCATATCAAAACAATGTACTAAAGGAGTAATATCCCTCTCAAACAATAATACTATGTGATAATGTCCCATCTAAAAAAAAGGAAATTATATCCCTTTCATCATGATATTCTAGATACAATGAGTTTCTCATGAAAAAAATGAGAAAGTTAAAAAAGGTGAACACTATAGTAGTGATTAGAATCTGATTCTTAAAATCAAAGAGAAATTAAGACAATGTTTTGAAATATTTAATCTATGACTTCTTAGTCATTTTTAAGACATGGTTACTGTTCAAGATCAAAAATTTACTATCACATCTCAAGCACAGTATAATTATAATCTTCTTACAATATTTAACATGATTGATTGCAAACATGCTACCATTCCTATGAAATTTCATCTTAAATTTGATCCAAAACATGCATGTGATAAATTTAATCCTAATTTGTATAAACAACTTGTTGGTAGTTTGATTTATTTAACTATTATTAGGCCTATCATATCCTATGTAGTTATATTTTTGTACATATTTATATTTCAGGATCCTTATAAGGACCATTGGAAAATGGAAAAAAGGATTTTGAGGTAAATCAAATGGTACAATAAATTATCATTTGTATTATTATTCTAGTAATAATGAAATTTTATTTGGCTATTGTCATTCTAATCATGTTAGTGATATTGTGGATAGAAAATATACTTTTATATATATGTTTTCAAGTTGGGCACAAGTGCAATCACTTCGAGTGGTAAGAAGTGGCCAACCATATCTATCTCTTATACTGAAGTAGAGGATAAATTTATATGGAAGCAGAAAAGGAAGATATGTGGCTGAAAATACTATTAGATGAACTGATCATATGGTCATTAAAGGAATTCGAACATTCTTTCATGTGTCAGACAAAGTTTCATTTATCTTAGAAAAACAATCCATAAACATCATCAGAAGGAAAAAGCATATTAAAATACATATGCACTTTATTTAGAAGAAAATTTTATATTGTAACATTGATCTTAAGTTTTGTTCCACTGGAAGATCAAGTAGCAGAATATTTTACAAAGCCATTGTGTGCTACAAAGTTATTAAATTTTTGTGGCATATTAGGCCTTTCAAGGAATTTGACCCAAATGATATAATGTGGATGGATTTTATCTCATCATCTAAATCCGAGTATATGAGCCTTTCATAGTTTCCCTTGAGGGGAAATGTAACTTACAATGCCAACTCTTAATGGCTTGAAATAAAGTAAGTACTCCCATTACAATTATCTTAGTTTGTAAAATATCACTATAAGTGAATCTTAAGGGAAATATCACAAACTTGTTAAGCATTAGATATGCGAGATTATTGTTTTATAAGTAATACTCCATAATCTTATGTAATACTTCATACTTTATCACTTTAACTTGAGAATTTTGAAGTGTTCTTGTGTACCATAGAGTTTATATTTTTCAAAAATCATGAAAAATTACGCTCAGTTGATTTCTGGACATATTATCCAAAATCGACAAGGCAATAATTTGTGTTTACCATAGCATATTTTTTTCTTATCAATTCGTGGGCAAATTATCTTTATGATCACAAATCTTTTAAAAATACATGGAACACTAAGCCTTATACCACAGATTTGTGTTCAAAATCTGTGAAACTCTAAAGCTTTGTACAATGATATTTTTTTCTCCAGCGGAACACTAAAGTTGTGTATTGAGGAATTTAAAAAATCTAACATGTGAACAAAGATTTTTTTTTGCATGTTAGCCTAAATCACTTTGATGTTTAATAGATTGTAATTCTTTTTGTATAAGAAAGGTTACTTGGCATGTGTTTTTGGGTCAATAATGTTTATATCTTTGCATGGTAGCCTAGCGATCCTCACTTGTTGATTTATGCATTGTAATTTATTTTGCCATAAAAAGGGAATTTGGCATGTTTCCCTACTTAATATTAAGGGTGTGTGTTGGGGTTTGAAATATTAAGAGGGAAACCACTTAATTAAAAACCATTCAAAGAATAATAACTGTTGGCTTAAAACTTATCTACTTCAAACATAAGAGTGGTGGATCCCCATAACGCATTCGATGGATGTTTAAATTAAAATTATAGGAGTGACTCAGACAATGGGCCACCCACCTTGTATAAGTAACAAGGTGATCTCATTTGAGATCAGTGAGTGAGTGATATACACACACATTATGATGAAAGATGTAATATTTATGTTAGACATAAGCATCAAACATGAATGTTTGGGAAATATGTGAGCTAGTACTCTTCTGATTGATCGAATGTTGCGTTATAGTTTATAATACGTTTAATAAGGTGTAACTATGACTGGGGATGTGTGGAAATACTAGGGAGTTTTGGGTGAAATTTAACTATCAATAAAGATAAGTGACCATTTTTAGTGATTTTTTTTACTGAAAGGTTTTCCCACTTAATTAGACATAGTGTGATGTGTTCAATATTATATGCTGGATCGCATATTTAATTTCACTATTATTCATCCAATCTATGGTTTAAGTCATTGTCAGTTTTTTTAATAGTCATAAATTATAATACTTGGTAAATTTATGGTGCATATATAATATCTATTTATTATTTATCCCCACTATCCTAAAACCCCCTGCATGGTCAAATAGCTAGCACCGAAATTGACAGATATGGAATAATAAAGGTATAAGAGTAGTAGTAGATGTTAATCCACCATACCTTTCTTTCATGATTTATTAATATGGTAATAAAGATTCAACAAGGAATATGGAAGTTGTCAAGAATTTAGGGGAAATAGATAGACACCTAAGTATAATCATTCAATAACAAACACAACACTCTCACACTCTGACAAAGTCAAGAGGTTGGCATGTGAGGATTTCATAAAAATAAAAAAAACATAGTTTGTATAAAAATATTCAAATATCCCTAAATTATCAATGAAAATAATTATTTTAAAATGTTTTGAAAATCTTGGAATGATAAAAATCAAACCAAGAAGGCATTTGGAGATATTATTAAAAATGAATGCACAATTGTGTTGACATGTTGTGCATTTAGGTTGTTTCATTGATGTAAAATCCCATTAATGAAAAAGAGGATAATGGAGTGCCAGTTATAAGCTGCTTAATATTATGGTGACATGTAGGATTCAAAGGTTTATATGATGGCATGAGGTTGATTTAATGAAAATGTCTTATTCTAGCAAGCCTTATTTAGGTGACCTAGCTAGTCTAGGTGATAGTGCATGGTGGTATGATCTTCTTGGTGTATTTAGTAGCATGTTTTAAGTATGAAGAGAATTTTTAGGGATTTTTTAGGCATTCATATGAGTTTGAGGGTGCATTTACAGGTTGAAGACCAAGTTTTAGGTGCTCATCTAGACCAGGTCTAGGTGTTAAGAGACATGAGGATGAATTCGATGTAGACATATATGAGATCATAGAAGTATGAAATAATGTTATACATGGTGTTTCATGTATGTTAGGACCATTTTGGATATGTTTCCTAGTGAGTTATGATGTTATTTAAGTTTAACCTAGTCTGGACAGTGAAAAACCTTAAGGGATAGCTATGCAGATGAGATGGGATGAGAATATAGAGATCCATTTGAGATATTATTATGATTGTTATATGATTTAGATAGGTTTTCTATACATGTGAGAAAAATTTGGAGTCCTTCTAATGAGGATTTTACAAGATAAGTCAATTTTGGTGAGGACATGGTCCAAGAAAGGGTGTTTTCTAGCTTAAATTGCACCTTCTGATACTCACCCTGAATTTTGTGCTTTTCATGGAAACTTTTGTATTTCAAGTGATTTTTATAAATTGATTCTAGAAGGTTTCACAAAATAATGAGGTCATTTCATGGTCACATTTTTTTGAACGAATGTTAAGAAGGTAAACAACTTATTTCATGTTTAAACCCCTTGATCAAAAGTGGTAGGAGATATAATGCTTCTAAGTGCTTAGAATTTACTTCTAGTGTATGGATGATTTTGTAAGTTATCTTGGTGATTATTTTTCATACTGTTGTAACTGCTGAAATGAAGGCAAACATGTTAAGATATATTTTGATCTTAAGGGAATGTGTTGCAAATCTGGATTCTTGCATGCTGTAATTTATTTGCATGGGACAGTAGTTATTGTTACTTGTGTGTTTGCTGACGTGACGACAAATTGTCGTATGCTTGCTGAACTCTTTATGCTGTGGCCTTCTTGTAATCGCTTTGTCGATTTACTCTTGAACTGAATTGAAGGTTGATATAAATGTGCAGCCCCTGATTGCAGGTATGAACAGTTGGCATGTAGATGACAACGGAAAAGGGTTCGATTCACGAACCATACACTGTCGTAACATGAGACCCCGTAAGGTGAGGAATGTCGGGATACGGGTGGCTCAGGCATGTTAACAAAGGACGGAATGTCCTGTACAGTGTTGAAATTGGAAGTCAGTCGGGAAGACTTGACAGGATTGAAGGTTGATTAGTGTTAGGTGTTAGAGGGAATTAGATCCTAATCTAATCCTAAGCTCTACCTTACATCCTAAACTACTATCCTAAGTGGATTTTTAAATTATATAAAAAGGTGGAAATAGACCTAAGTTCTATTAACCTAAAGACTAGGCTATGACCTAGGTCGAACACTAATATGAATCCTAAACTAATCCTAACCTAGAAGGGGACGCACAGACCCATGGGAAAGGATAAGGATGAAGGGTGTTTAATGGCATTAATGTGAAGTCCTTACGTGGACAGCGCCAGTTTGGCGGGAACAGGGGAAAAACTAGAGGTATCTAGTTGGTTATGAAGCTAAACTTGGTTTTGCATGCAAAATTTGAATTTGATGGTTTGCCAACCCAAGTCGGCGGTGGCGTGAGAAAATAGGAAAAGGCAGAGCCTTTAATGCATTTAATTTTTTTTGGTCTTCGTGACCAGTCCGCCTTGGAAAGTGTATGGAGGAAATTTTGATTGTTTATTGTGTTGTTCGGATTTTTGAGAAGTTGCTCTGCATTTGGTTTTTTTTGCTTGGTTCAGTCGAACCAGTTTCATTTGGTTTTTATCACTGTTCCTTGGAAATTTGGAGGCTGTTGCTGAGCCTGAAAGAGGAAGGGACTGTTTGGAAGCTCGCTGCTGTCGCCGTGGAAGGAAACACCTTCTGTAAACGCGGTTTTCTTCGAGTTTCGAGAAAGAAATTGCAGGCATGTTAAGCCCTTCTCTTTAAAACACTTGCTTTACTTAAGCGTCTCATTAAAACAACCCTGCTCTTGGGTTTTGGGTTTATTCGATTTTGCTGTCATTGTTTGGAATGAAATAGGTAAAATCGTTTCTTGCTTGTTGTGATTGATCTGTCCTTGCATTTTTTTTGATTGAGTGGAAACACCTCCATGCTGTGCTGGGTTGTTTGACAGTAATGGGGAAATTTGTTATGTGTATTATGGAACTGTACATGTTGTATGAGTTGTTTTCATTATTGAAACAATCGTTCTTTCGCTAACGAACTGGAATGATAGAAGCAGTAGTTGTTTGAAGTTGTTTCTTATTGAAATTTTTAAGGAAATAGATCCTTTTCCTTCTGCTGTTTTGGTTTTTGATGGAAATGGCATTTGGGTTTTCCATGAGCATATGAACTCGATTTGAAGGAAGTAATAGCAATATTTTTATTGTTGTGCCTTTTCTTGTATATGGAATGAACGAATACGTATTGGGTATTCGTGAAAGTAGGAAAAAGTTAACTGTTTTTCTTCTGAACTTGCATATGATTACATTCCTTCCTTGCTGTGAAGGTAGGATGATTTGTTGTGTTTTATTGATGCTGTTTGGTCTTCCTGTTCGGACTGTGGACACGATTACAAACTTGGCTTTGCATTTCTGTGCAATGAATGAATATTTATGAACTGTATTTTCTCTTGCCTTGGTGGAAAGTTGATTTTGTTGTGTCTTATTTGATGCGGTTTGATCTCCAGTTCAGACTGTAGTTGTGAACAAGAACTCGGCTTTTTATTTATGTATAATGAATGGAAAATTATGGAAATGAGTAGGTGGTTTGGATCTGTCTTGACTGTACCTTGTTGTGCATCTGATATCCTATGCGGGTTTTCATTAATAAGGGTATTGTTGTATGAAAATCGCATTTTGGGTTCTGTACATCATTGTGAATAGAAAAATGGATTCGGGTAGAAACATTTATTGGTAAGGAATTCAAATTAAGTCTTCATTGCTTATGGTGTATTGAATTGAAACAGTTCAGACTATGTGAGTTTGTTATTCATTGTTGAACGATTGTTTAGTTGTCATTTGGAGTTGAACTTTCATGCTAAGATGAACACGATTTGGGTGTTTTTATTTCATTCTAGACAAATGATTGTTCTCACTGAAATTATGGGAAACGAATTCTTCTTCTTTCTACTGTTTTCGATTTGATAAAAGTAATAGTCGGTGGTTTATTGAACTTTATAAGTTCAGTTGGATAGAGATGACAATGGAATTTAAATTGTTTCCTGAGTGCTGTATTTTTTTTGTACAAACGGAATATTTAAATGTTTCTTGTGGTCTCCGATTTTGCACAGTCATTTAAAAAAATGAAACCGACTTGAACAATTCTTGTTGAGTTTGAAGAAAATGGTTGTTTTCTTATTGAAAGGTGAAAGGAATGAATTCTTCTCTTCTTGCTGTTGAATTCTGGAAATAGCATTAGAGCCTTACTGTGCATTATGATTTAGTCTTGCTGTAGGTAACAGCAATGTGTAAATTGTATTTTGAACTGTATGCGTTCATGGATATAGAAGGTCATGTGAATAATTGATTGCATGATTGTATAACTGTTTATTTGGTTAAAAATACAGTGAAAGAAGTATGGAGTCTTCTAGTACAGTAAGTACATAGTATGCATCCTTATACTATTTGTTCTATGATAAATACGATGTTGTACTAACCTGTTTTTGGGTATTCATATGAGCCTGATTTAAATGAAGTATTGATAAGGACGATAAATTCTTCCTTGTTTTCATTTAAAGCTGATTATGAATGAAATTATTCTTGCTGCTGGAAAGTGAATTCCGAATGGATTTTGTAAGTTTCACTCTGAACTGTTATCTTGATTTGTGTCTCGTTTGGATTCAATTTTTAGGACAGTCATGAGGAAAGAAATAGGAATGTGGATGGATAACTTGGAAAAATGATATTTTCTTCTTTCATACAGTTGGAAATCTGTAATCGTTTAAGAACGAATTTTGTATTGCTTGGGTATGAGCAACTATATGCATTGTTGTTTGCTTTCTCGTCTGTGCTTGATTGCTTGGAATCAAATGTGATGCATGAACTGAAAGGAAAGTAATTGGTTTACGTTTCAGTTAGATTTTACCCTTTGCATTTATTACTAATGAAAGGAATGGAAAGGATAACAGTTATGTTATATCAGCAGTATGCTTACTTGTATTCCTAAACTTTACAAATATTGTAATCTGGAACTTGTAACGGTTATGTGGAAAATAGGACAGCAATTCTTGGCTGATTGGGATGGTATTTTGATGGTTCAGTTGTTATGCTGTCCATTCTTTTGATGCTTAATTCTTGATTGATGTTCATACTGTCGTTTCATAAAAGCAGGGTTCTTTTATTGAGACAGTTAATTAAAGCACCTCATTTTAATGACAAGTGCTTAATATGCTCAGTTCATTGAACTGACCCGTGCAAGAAATTTTGCAGATGGAATTTGATTAGAACGAAGACATGGCTGTTTTCTGATGCTTCTTTTGATTATCTGAAGATGAATTGTATTTGTTAGTTGTTATTCCTCTATGAGGAATTGTGAAAAGAAGAAAGTACATTCTTCTATCTATGAGTTGTAATGATGTTTTATATAAACAAAGTCTAGTCAGTTAGATTGGCAAATGTATGGATTATGAAATGGATTGATGAATACAAATACAAGTGTGATATTTTAAAAACTATATCAGTTTGATATTGTTGATTAAATTGGAAACATAATGTTATTTCTTGATTTGGATTTATTTAATTGTCCTTGGATGGATGTTAAAAAGGAATTGATATCTATTCTTACCTAAATGCAACTTTTAAGTTGAAATGTGCAATTAGTTCATACTTGGGTAAAGATGAATTTTTAATTGACATTAAAAAGGATTAGGAAGAATATGATTCCATAACTGATAGGTATTCAGGATTAGCTTGGAAGCTAAGGAATATCAATTAACTTAGGAGCAGCCGAACTTCGTTTTCGGACTCCGTTAATAACCTCGTATGTTAAATTCAGAAAGAAAGGATATGGGATAAATATATCCAGAGCTAATGAACCTTAACTATGTAAGGTTAAGGAGAATAAATGAATACATTTATTGGGAATTAGACCTCGTTTAGATGACGTCTAATAAGCTGGAATTCTGAATTTAGTTACAGTTGTGAAAAACTTGGTTAAGTTTAATAGGTTAAACTTATCACGCCCGTTGGTAACAGGCTACTTAATCCAAAGATTAAGAAGAGAACCAAGTAGAGAAAATGCAGCCCTTCGGTATGAAGGAGAAGATGCATAGCAAGCTAGAGGACGGATTTAGTCTCTCTTAGCTACATACAACTGTAACGGGAACGAGGATAAAGGATTAGCATGGTTGCTGAAAGTTGATCTTAAATATTAAGATCATATCCAAATCACTTGAGCAGGATGTGTACTCTCGATGGGAGGATTCCGTAGGACATTGACATACGCCAGCTACAGCAAGGTGTCTTCATGAAGACGGGGTCTTCATGACGACACAATGTTATAGCTGACATATTACAATGCCCTCCCGAATTAAATCATCAAGAATACATAGGCTGAATGTGAAGTTCTTGGCTGGGGATAGGAGTATGATCACGTATACGGAGTGACTCCGGAGGACTAAAGATAACTGGACACACGGAGTCGTGAGGAACGACACCGTATGTTTGCGTATCTTTAGTTACCAGGAGTGCCTTCCTATATTCGTTCATATTGCTAGTTGGAAATTGGAAGTTTAAATCTGACCTTAAATTGAAAGGTCTGGTAGGAACCAAGAAAGACCATTCTAGATAACAGGTGAAGTGAAGTGAAGGACGTATTCCATTGATGTGTATCACATCCAGGAATATGATCATGCAAAGCATGTGAAAATCTTTGGCCAAAGTATCGCAAGTGCTGGTTGCGTTGTCCTAATCACTTAATTTAAGATGCAGGATGTCAGATGAATATCAGTAATAGATATTCAGATAGGCTTCTTAAATGGATCACTTCGATAACCGACACCGGTTAAGAGAACTTGTATATATAATATACTATGCATGAACGAACATGAAGGATCGGTAGTTGCCGAGTCATGAAATGAAAGATCGTTGAAACTCCGAGCCATGAAAATGGGAGATCGGCAGTTCTTCGAGTCATTTACAGCAGCATATAGAATCTGTTATAAGATTGAATGGCATTGAATGTGTGTTCCATATTGTAAATATGCGAATAGGGAACATTAGTTTTAAAAGGAAATTGTGTGTTCCAAACTGTGTTGTTTGGGCAGAGAACAATTATTAAAACTTGAACGTGTGTTTGAATTATATAATTCATAACAGAGAACGTTATATAAAAAATAAAAATAAAAATAAATTTTTTCCTTGTTCTAGTATCTTAAAATGGGGATGTTACCCATAGTTTAGTTGATCTTGGGTGATCTTGAGTCCCAAAGGTGAAGACTGACTACTAGAAACAATTGTTTGGTGAAGGATATGAGCCTTTTGGCCCATTTTATGAAATATTTGATTGGTTAAGTAAAATGTGATAATGGATGATTTTTAAATGTAATATTACATGTTTTGTGATTTTTAGATCTTGAATAATCATGGTTTTTGTGTTAGTGGATTTTACTCATCCTAGTGATGGGGTTTTGAGCTTTTTGGTGCAAGTATGAAGGTTTTGGGTATGGATGATCTATATGGGTAATTTTTGAATGTTGTAATGAATTATTTGAAATGTTTTTAAAGTTTCCTTGGTCGAACCAAAGGAGGAAAACTGACTTGGTTTGAATTTGAATCAAGAGGAAGGTATAAAAGTGATGTTTTGGGTGCAATTTGAACTAGTTGAGCAAGAGATGAAAAGTGTGACCTATGTGAGAGTGTTTGTAGGTACAAGGCATGTGTTGAGATTTTATAGAGTTAATGAATGTTTAATAATGTTTTCAAGAGTGTGTGCAAGGGTTTGAAGAAAAGAGAAAGTGAAGAAAGTGGAAAATAGAGCAAGTTTGAGAAGCTAGAGTTTAAACAAGGGTTTGAAGGTAAGAGATGAATCAGTGATCTCAATCAGTTGTGGAAGAAACAATACATCAGATATATTATTAAAATGTGGTTGAGTGGGTTCTTGATCATCTTGGGGGTTGTAGCCTCCTTGTGGAGTTGGTGCTTCACAAAACTAGGGGTTGGTGCTCCTTGTAGGGTTGGTGCTCTACTAAACTAGGGGTTGGTGCTCCTTGTGAAGTTGGTGCTTCACTAAATAATTTTTATTTGAGTAATATAATCATAATTTTTAGTGGGTTTTCTTCCCCTTGAGGGTTTCCCACTTATATCTTGTGTTATGGTGTTGCTTCTCTTGTTCATGGTTAATTGAATGTATGTTGTATGATGTTTTGCTCACTCTAATGGATGGTTAATTGATTAATGGTTTATGTGAGTAATCTGAAATTGAAATTAATTTTTAAGGAATGATTCACCCCCCTCTCAGTCCATTGTGCTTCCAACAATTGGTATCAGAGCAGGTCCTTTTGGAGAAGTTTTGATCACTTGAAAGGAGATCCTTTGAAGCACAAAAATGGCGAGTCAACAGAGTGGTTTCTCTACTAGCAAGGAACCTTTGTTTGATGGTGTGAATTATGATTTTTGGAGTTTGAGGATGAAGAATCATATTATGTCCCTAGGGTTTGATATTTGGGAAGTTGTGGAGAATGGTTATACTACTCCTGCCACTACACCAACTACTGCTGCAGAAAAGAAGGCAAGTAATGAAAATTCAAAGGTTTTTAATGCTATCATATGTGGTCTAGGAGAATCTGAGATGGGAAAGGTAATGCATTGCAAGTCAAAAAAAGGCATGGGAGAAACTTCAAGTTTTGTATGAAGGAGACTCCAAGGTAAGAATTTCTAAGCTTCAGACTTTTAGAAATCAGTTTGAAAGTCTTAAGATGAGTGATGATGAGTCCATTGCATCATATTTTCTTAGAGTTGACAAGATTTTCAACAACATGAAAGGTTTAGGAGAAGATGTGAAAGAAGAAGTTGTAGTCCAAAAGGTTTTTGAGATCCCTAACTCCTAAGTTTGATTCCAAAGTGTCTGTTATTGAAGAGGCCAAGGATTTGACTAAGTTGAAGATGGATGAGTTACATGGGACTTTGACTGCTTATGAGATGAGGGTTGTTGATTCTAAACCAGCTAAGAAAGAGATAGATTTCAAGGTTGAGAAATGAATACCAAAGGATAAGAAGACCAAAGTTGATGATGATGCTCATGAATTTGATGATGAAGAACTATTTGCAATGGTTGCTAGAAGATTGAATGTTGGAACTAGTAAGTACAAGGGTAAAATTCGTTTTAAATTTTTTAATTGTGGTAAAGTAGGTCACGTTTTTTCTAAGTGTCCTCATAGCAATGAAAAGAAAAGATGATGATGATCATGAAGGTGGTCATGAAAATAAAAATTATAACAAATAAAGAGGAGTTCAAGAAGTTTGATTATAAGAAGAAGGGTAAGAAGAGTTTTTACACTAAGGAAGAGGATATTCCTCTGAAGTAGTAGTGAAAATGATGGTTCAGATTCTGAGTCTGAATACAATCATAGAAGATGTAGGTGATGAGATCCTATTTATGAAAAATATGCCATGAGATCCAGTAGTGGAGGTTCTACATTGTTGGGTGACTTTTTATCAGGATCTTGCAAAGATTTAGAAGAATGAAAATATGATGTTGAAACTAAACTAGCTTGTGTTCAATCTAAATTGAAACATGTTGAAAGAAACAATAGAAATTGAAATCACAAGTCAAAGAATATGAAAAAAGGATTCAGGACCTAGAAGAGAAGCATTGGGCTATTACAAAAAAATCTTGATGAAACTGTATGAGAAAAGTTAGAGATGCAAATGAGTACCATGAATCTTAGCTTACAATCTAAGGAAGAAGAAAGTGATTCTTAAGAAGAGCTATCTTATGTAAGAAAAGTAAGGAAAAATCATTTCATAAATTTGAGAAAGTTCCAAGGCTCTTGATGATATCTTGAGCAATCAGAAATCAGTAGGTGACAAAGTTGGTTTGGGTTTCAATGTTGAAGTCAAGGGAAAGGAAATGAAGCAAGAAGATCTTTTTCAAGAAAGGAAGTAGGTGAACCAAACATCAAGGAAGGAAATAAGGTGACTTAATCAAGGAAAATGAGAAGACTAATCCTATTAGGCAACCTAATGCCTCAAGGTATGAAATATATTTCAATGGTTATTGTTTTACTTGTAATGGATTTGGTCATAGGGAAAAGGAGTGTAGAAGGTCTACTAGAGATGATCATCCATGGAGAGATAGTAGGAGTGAATATGCTAAGAGTGTGGTATGTTACAATTGTAATGAGAAAGGTCATGTTTCTAGATTTTATTTGAATGATCCACCTAGACAAGTTGAGAACTACAAAAGAAAGAAATCATTGGTGTGTTTCAGTTGTAATGAGGTTGGTCATGTTGCTAGAGAGTGTTACTATGGTTTCAAAAGGAAATATCAAATGTTTCAAGGTCATAAGGTACAAGAGATAAGCTTTCAAAGGTCTAGGATGCATGATAACAGTCAAGGAAGGATTTGGGAGCCTAGAAGGAACAAATGGTGTCTCATCAAGAGAAGGCATGATGGAAATGCAAAGGTGAATCTTAGAGTATCATATCAGAAATAAATAAGAAGAATGTATTTTTTAGGTGTCTAAGAGGGTTTGGGACCTCTTTCAAGACCTTCTTTAGGTGAACATGGTGTTCATATGCCTCTACTAGGATTCTTAGAGGTATATTAGTTCATATGAAGCATTGGAGTGAGGGGGAGCTATCTAGTTTATGTTTGACTCCTCCAAGGTGTCAAGGTATGTTATCTCAAGTCTTTAAAGCAATGTTTTGAGGTTCTATTTGATTTTCAAGTGTGAAAATGATTAAGGTCATTGTCTTAGTGTTCATCTAAGTGTGTATGATGTGTTCTCAAGTTGTATCTGTCCTTATCATGATGTGTTGTCAGTTTATAATGACTTAGTGAGTGTAAGGGTCATGTTGGTGTCTCAAAAGATTTCTGTTGATGTCATGATCATTCATGTAAGAGTTCTTTCTTGGTCTTGAGTCAATGATTAGTGTTGATGACAAGTATAAAGGTTATGTTACCTCATAAGAAGTTGGGTTCTGAGTCCTTGATTGGTCAAGACAAGAAGGTTATGTTATGTTAAGATGTTTCAAATTGTATACTCCTTGATGAAGTCCAAATGAATTTAAGTCTTTGTGAGTCAATAAATGTAATCTTGAAGTGTAAAGTTTTTGAGTCATGTCATGGTATTGTCAAGTAAGTCTAGGTTTATGAGTCAAAGGAGGTGCTTCATTGTCATTAGTTGGGTTAGGTGTCATGGTGCCATACATCAAATGGATCAAATGAAGTTCAAGCATCACAAAGGAGATTTGAAGATGAAATAAGTCATCAATCATGATGACTTGATCAGACCATAATGTGCAAAAGGAGATATTGTGGTAGTGTTCTTGAAGGAATGGTGATGGTCAAATCAAGAAGATTCAAGTAAGTAAGTGGTGTTTATTTCTTAATCATTTCAAGAATTCTCAGGACACTAGAAGGATGTTGATACAATGATGATAGAAAAATTTGAGACCTTGAAACCAAAATATGTGCATTTTGAGTTGTTTCTATCCTGACTGGGTTTTAAGTGTTCATAAGAAGTGGTATGAAGGAAAATTTATGTATTGAAGGTGAAATGATTGAATTGAAAGCCAAAACTTGGAAAAAATCATCTTACAGTGAATTATTTGAGATTCAAAGTGGTTTCAATCCTAGAAGTTGTCAAATTTCTTTGAGATCCTTGACAGTTCTCAGTTTTGATAGTGAAGAATGTTAAAGACCTAATTGACAAAGAATAAAATTGCAAGCTATGGGAAAATGTTTCTTCAGTATCATGCTTCAAGGTTCATGGAGGTGTTAATGGGAAAATGGGTACTCAAATCAGGTAAGGTTTCTTTGTAAAAGTGAATGCATCAAAAATTAGGAGTGATTTTTCATTGTAGAAGGGCTAGTAATTTGTGTGTGCACAATTGAAGAAGTGAAAATGGTGTAGAATAGTTGTTGATGATTCTAAAAGTTTCAAGCATGAATAAGGTTGTGAAATCTATATAAAATTTAGAAAGAATACAATAAGCATTAAATGTGTGTGATATGGTTTCTTTTACATCTTGTAACAAGTATAATGTTCTTGAAGAGATTAATGATGTATAGCTATAGGCATGATAGGTCATTATTCTTGATGAGCTCTGAGAAACTTATTAATGGTTCATACATGACTATAAAGATCTGAGATAGTGTCCATATAAGAGGTGTTATGGTCTACATGTTCTATATCATTAAATGTGGAATCATGAACTGAAGAATGAGATTATGAAAGTGTGTCATAAGGTTTTTGTGCAAGAGGTTGAAAATTTTACATCTACATGTATGAATTGTTGGAAAGTTATCTATGAAGTTTGAGATTTCTCAAAAATGGTATGAGAGTGATCATTAGGGTTCTTGTAAAAATTAAGGAAAAGTGTCAAGAAGGTAAGGTATGTGTTCAATGACAGTATTAAGATATGTGCTGATAAGGTATGTATGAAGCATACTGATGATACAGGTATGAAAGGTCATATTTACCTAGGATCAGGTGTTACTCTTAGTTTCTTATAAGGTTTTAAGCTCCAAAGGATTATGACATGATTGATGAATATGATGATTGAAATGTATATTGCTAGAAAGTTGGTTGATGGTCTAAGATTGTTAATGTTCTATATGAGTTAAATTTGAGAAGTTCTATGATGAGTTTTGTTCATATGATGAGAATGATATTCTTGGAGCTAATGGTGGTCTATGTAAATTTAATGGTTATTTGAGAGTATCTAGTCAATGAAACTGTGCTATCATCCTAAAGGTGTCATCATTTAGGATGCATAGGTAAAATGTGAAAGTAATTATAAAATGTTGATTATGAATGGTCATAATTGCTTCAAAATAACATTCTACAGGTTGTGTAGGTGATGTTGACAAGGGATAGTCCTTTGTTAATGTTTTTAGGTCCAAAATCATGTATAAAAGTGGAAAAATATGGTTGATAAAGAAGAATTATAAGTTTTTTTTGAGACAATAAATTGTCTAAAAGTTAGTGATGTTCATCTTACAATGGTTGCAATATATAATATAGTGAATGTCAAAATGGTGAAGCTATAGGTCAGTGAAGTATGGTTATCAAGATAGGGGGAAGTATGATTTGCACTTCTAGAAAGGTGTTAAAGATTATTACAAGATATGAAAGGTATGTATAATTTTTTGAATTTCCAAGTCTAATTGGCATTTGGAAAAAGTTTGATGAATTATGCATATATCATCCAAATATGACTAAAAATACTGAAAATGTGCTTTAGGGCACTATGCCAAGTGTTGAGTCATGGCTCTCAAGGCAAGAAATAAAGGTAAGAAGTATCAAAGTTTTTTGTTTTCCACTAGAATGGTGATGGCAAGTCCAGGGGGAGTCTAGTGAGAAGTTGTTCATAGTGTGTATGTGATTTTAGAGCTTATCAAAGTTGGTTGTAATTTACACTGAAGAGTTAGAACAAGGGATCTCAGTTCTCAAAGGTGATATGAAGGTCAAGAATGGTATGCTAAGAAACAAGTTTGTGTCCTTGAAAAGTCAAGAAAACTCAAGAATGAAGGTAAGTTGGTATGTTTGGTCCTTTTATTCATTTTTGGCATGTTCATAAGGTTGTATGCATCAATTCCAGGTCTGCTACAATATTCTCTTAGGTTTGAAAGAAGGTCAAAATAGGGTATGAGTGTCATGAATATCAAGTTCTTGATGCCTGTATGAGGATGTTGTTGATGTTTCACTCAAAGAAAGAGGTAAAAATGATGTTTTTTCATGATTATATATCATCATTTTTTGCATGTTTAGGTGTTTATATGCTTTTCCCAGGGGGAGTACAGTGTTTCTTATGCTTGAAAAGAAGGTAAAAATCAAATTTTGTGAGAAATGACAAGTTTGTGAGCTAGAATGAAGACTTTGGTTGATGTTTCTAACCAAAAGATGATCCTATGAAGCTGAGAAAGGTGAAGAATATGTAGGTACAAGTATGATTTTTCATTAATGTAAAAAGGGGGAGAAGTTCAGGAGGTTTTCCATCAATGAAAAAGGGGGAGATTGTTGGCATGTTGTGATTTAGGTGTTTTCATTGATGTAAAATCCCATTAATGAAAAAGA
This sequence comes from Taxus chinensis, assembly GCA_019776745.2. NCBI lineage: Eukaryota > Viridiplantae > Streptophyta > Pinopsida > Cupressales > Taxaceae > Taxus > Taxus chinensis. Next base: position 98,414 of record JAHRHJ020003127.1, on the reverse strand, counting down.
GGATGATGGAGTGGAGTCATATGATGCTCAGTATGATGATGACATGGAGATTCAGTGTGTTCATGATGGCATGAGGTGATTCAATGAGAATGGCTTGTTCTAGCAAGCCTAATCAGGTGACCTAGCTAGCCTAGGTGATGGTGCATGGTGGTTGACACTTCTTGATGGCTTGAGGAGCATGTTGGAAGCATGGAGAGCATGTTTGGGGAGTTTTTAGGAACTCACATGAGTTTCAAGGGTGTAGATACATGTTGAAGACCAAGTTTCAGGTGCTCATCTAGACCAAGTCTAGGTGCTAGGAGGCATGAGGATGAGATGTGAGCCATGTGAGCTCATGGAAGCATTAAGGGATGTCATAAATGGTGTTTTAGGTATGTTAGGACCTTTTGGATATGTTTCATGGTGAGTTATGATGTTATTTCAGTTGACCCTAGCCTAGACTATGCAAAACCCTAAGGGCTAGTCATGCTAAATGAGATGGGATGAGAATTTGGAGAGATATTTGAGATATGATGATGATTGAGATGATGAAAATAGGTTTCCTAGAGGTGTGAGAAAAATTTGGAGTCATTCTGAAGAGGGATTTGTAAGATAAATCAGTTTTTGGGTGAAACAAGGTCCAAGAAAGGGTGTTTTCTAGCTCGAATTACACCTTCTGATGCTCACCCTGAATTGTGTGCTTTGCATGGGACCTTTTGGATTTCAAGGATGTTTCTAAATTTATTCTATAAGGTTTCAAAAAAATAATGAGGTCATTTCATTGTCACATTTTTATGAACGAATGTTAAGAAGGTAAACAACTTTTTTGTGTGTTTGAAACCCTAGCTCAAAAGTGGTAGGAGAGATAATGCTCATAAGTGCCCATAATTGATTTATAGTGCATGGATGATGATTGGATGATGTATAGGACTCCTCCAGGTTTCCATAAAGGTATGGTAGTGGTTGTGGTGATGAGTGGACCCCACTCAAATAGGCATGTTTCTGAAGAAGTTCAGTTTGGGACAAGGTTGTCCAAAGGAGATGCAAAAAAATGGAAATTTTTTTATATGTGAGTTTTTATTGATTTCCATGGTGTTTTTAGGTCATGGTGATGCATAAAAATGGAAAAGTGTGCCCTATTTGTGAAGACTAGTCAAAGGGTAGTTTTGGGGCAGTTTCAGGCAGTTTGCAGAGATGAGCTTGGTTGAAGGCCTTCCACTTAGAGTTGGAAGGAGTTAAAATATGTTATGGAAATAGGATTCAGATGGATTTCTAGTGGTATAATTTTTTCTCATGATGATGATATTTGATGGGTCATCCAAGTTAGTTTGTGGAGAAGAAGGTTTCTTTGTTTTCAGGACTAAATTCCTTAGGCTAAAAGATTGAGTTGGTTAAAGCATGAGATGGATGAGTTGATGCTTTATCACTGGAAAGTGAATAGGGATGAATTTTTTCCTATTTAAGTAATTTTTAGGTCTTGGAAGTGGTATAAATGGTGTAAACTAGTTGAGTTTGCAAAACTAGGTTTCTGGGCAAGCATGATTTGGAGAAGAGGAAAGTAGTTGTGGTTTGAACACATGGATGTTTCATGATGTATAACATTATGTATATATGTGATTTAAAGGTATTTAGGATTCCATAGAGTGGTTACATTCCATATTTGAGTTGATCTTGGGTGGTCTTGAGGCCCAAAGGTGAAGACAGGGTGTTGGAAACAATTGTTCAATGAAGGATATGAGCCTTTTGGCCCATGTTATGAAATATTTGGTTGGTACAAGTAAAATTTAGACCATGGATGATGTTTAAATGTTATATTACACATGTATGGTGATTTTTAGAGCTTTAATAATCATATTTTTGGTGTTAGTGGATTTTACTCATCCTAGTGATGGGGTTTTGAGTCTTTTTGGTGCAAGTATGAAGGTTTTGGGCATGGCCGACCTATATGGGTCATATGTGAATGTTTTAATGAAATTTTTGGTATTTTTTAAAGTTTCCTTGGTTGAAAAAATGGATGAAAACTGACTTGGTTTGAATTTGAATCAAGAGGAAGGTATAAAGTGATGTTTTGGGTGTCAAATTTGAACTAGTTGAGAAAGAGAGAAAAAGTGTGACCTATGTGAGAGTGTTTTACAGGTACAAAGGAATGTTTTGAGATATGAGAGAGTGTATGATAGGTTTAATAATGTTTTCAAGAGTTTGTGCAAGGGTTTGAAGCAAAGAGAAGTGAAGAAAGTGAAAGATAGAGCAAGTTTGAGAAGCTAGGGTTTGAACAAGGGTTTCAAGGTGAGTGAGTTGAATCAGTGATCTCAATCAGTTGTGGCAGCAACAAAGACATCAGAGTTATTCTTCAAAGGTGGTTGAGTGGGTGCTTGATCATCTTGGGGGGTTTTAGCCTCCTTGTGGAGTTGGTGCTTCACAAAACTAAGGGTTGGTGCTCCTTGTAGGGTTGGTGTTCTACTAAACTAGGGGTTGGTGCTCCTTGTGAAGTTGGTGCTTCACTAAATAATTTTTATTTGAGTAATATAATCAAAAAAATTAGTTTATTTTCTTCCCCTTGAGGGTTTCCCACTTATATCTTGTGTTATGGTGTTGCTTCTCTTATTCATGGTTAATTGAATGTATGTTGTATGTTTTTGTGCACACTCTAATGGATGGTTAATTGATTAATGGTTTATGTGTTAAAGAATAAATATCTCTCCAAGAATAGTTCCAAATTATTGGTGGATGCTGAATGAGAATAATCATGGAGAAGAAATTACTTCCTATTTAAATACTATTTTAATCACTCATTTTTGGAAATTACAATTGATGGAGTTATTTTGTCAATTGAATCTTTAACCAAAATACAATAGCATAATTCTAAGTATCATTGGCTACGCTTGAGTAATTAAGTTTCACATTATTATAAAAGTGGAGTAAGGGCCTACTCGCATGGAGGAATAAGTTTAATGTTTTATAGCTTTTTACTGATTTTATATTTGATCACTCTATTTTCATAATTCGATTTTCATAATATTCTTAAGCTAGATTTTATTGCAACATAATTAAGATTTACTTTGTTTCATCCATTTTTTTGTCAATTATTTTATCAAAGGACTACCATGAAAATTATTTCTCCTAGATTTATGCATACATCCATTGGAAATCTTCTTGGATTTGACATTCATTAAGATTAAATGATGAGAATTGAAATAACCCTTGTCTTAACCCACAAACAATTTACTAGGAATTTTATAATTTGATTGTAGGATCACAACTATCTTAGTTCCTAATATTTCAATGTTTCTAATGTTAATGTACGCACCCAAAATTGTATAGTTCCACATTAAAGGAATGGCAAGTACTCCAACGATGAAAGAATCCTTTTCCATAATAATGATGTGATCCAAATCCTCTCCCTTACCTTCAACATATTTTTTATTTCAATTTATTTATCCTTGTAAATAATTTTGTTAGTTTGTTGTGTCTTCATTAGCCACTCTTTTCCCCATGATCACACTTATTCCTTGGGGTTTAATTATGAACCTCCAGTCTACTTAGACTAATGGTCTATGCTATAGACACAAAATCACGCACTTGGGTACATTTCTAGGTCATAATCACATACTAATATTCATATGATTCCTAAGTGAGAAAATTAGTAATTGATACCTATTTCTTGGCCTCTTTGTTTTGTTTGTTGTTTCTTTATGGTATTTTACACCCTACAATATAGTCTAGATTTACTTATTTATCTTTCTGACTCTAGACACCAGCCCAGACAGGAGCGCCTAGGTGCCCTCGTCCCCTCTGGGTGCCCCCAACCTCTTTATATCTTTCTCACCTCTTTTGGGCATCTTTTTTTCTTATGGGTTGGCCTTTTAGTTGTCAATTACAAAATTTAAACAAGGGAATCATATAAATACAAAGGTATGTGACCATAATAAAGGACCAAGATCTAAACATCTATTATCATCACCTAAGGTTGCATCCAAACGTATTCTAAGAGCATCAAAGGAATCCATCTAGATTTCATTCAAAGGACAAGGGAATGCATTTTCTACATACATGTAGAGGAAGGGAAGTTCATTTTCCATCCACATATCTATTTACATTGTTACATCTAGTATCACTTGTTATCAAGTGCATCTTGCACAAGGGATTCCTAGGGCACAATTTATACACACACACACAAGAACTACATGAAGTCTAAGATGTAGTGCAGTGCTCGATCGTAAGTTCACTTAGTCTAGTGACCATTAAGGTCAGTCTAACTCCCCATTTGCATCTTTTATTTTTAGGATTTGATGTAGTTTAAGGGTTTTTAGGTTATCTTTATCTTTGTAGGTTACAAGAAATTCTTTGATAGACCAAGTGTGACATATATGTGACCAAAAACGAAGGTTAGATGACCACCTTGTGAAACAAGAAAAATAAAATTTTGACCTCTTTTGTCAGTCACAGGCACCAACAAGAGGTCTCTAGTGCCTAGGCACCCTCACCTCATGTTCCAAGTGCCCTAGTCCAAGCTTGTCCTACAAGTTCATAAAATTTTCCAGTGTGGTTGCGAAAATCTGCTCCTCTTGTTCATCAATTTTCTAGTCCATAACACTTCAGGATCAAGTTGTGAAATCAGCTAAGTCTTTTATTTCCTATCTCTTGCACTTAGGGTTTCATATTTCTTTAGCTTATTTTACTCTTGTCAAATCTGTGCTTTAGCATTTTATTTATCATATGTGACTTTGCTAATATATTAGGGTTTAACACAAAAATTCATTTTTGTTAAATCATTTGGTGAACCCATCTCATTCAAACACTCTTGGGTCCTCATCTCATCACTTCTTTCATTTTCCTAGGATCTTTCATCATGGATATCTCCATTCATGATTTCTTTCTAGCCAATCTGGATTATAAGCTTGCATTTCTCTTTTAATACTCATTCCTTCTACAATACTATATAGATAATTATCAGACATTCTGTAGATGCATTTTCAACAAATTACTTTCCCATCTGATATAGCTGTTAATCTTTTTGTTTATGACAATGATCCTCCCTATATATATTGGATCGTATTTATAACATAGGTATTAAGTGTGAAAATAATTGATAATGGATTTGAGCTCAATATTTTTACTTTATCACTCCTTCATAACATATATTCATTTCCTCATCATTTGTTATCCCAACCTCCATTTCTCTCTGTGTGTATGATTCTTCTAACGTACCATGAATAGTGCATAGGAATTATCACTTTACCTATCATAGTTGGGCAAAAAACTCCTTTCTTTATATTTTTGTTATAATTATCCTAATTCAATCCAATTGCTTACTTGGTAGGCCATGGCTTCATGCCATGCAGGAAGTGCCTTCTATAGTTCACTCATGTGCTAAATTCTTACATGAGGGCTTTGAATATACCATAGTCATTTATCGTGACCCATTCAAAAAATTTCCATCTAGATCCATAACCATTAGATTACCTACTCCAACTTCTGGATTAATATGCATCCTATTGATGATCAACAATCTGCAAATTATCTTGCTAAACTTGCCTCCACTTGAAGGAACTATTTGTGCATTAGACACCATCCCATCCAGCTTCATCCTACACCCCCTCCTACTAATGTTATGGTACTTTTTTGGGGTATTTCCATACATTGGATGGCATTCACCTTCCTCTCTTCTCATGAGGAACCTGCTACATCTGTGACTCCTCCTTTCACATGCACTCATTTTATGAATAATTCTTATTGGAAACACACATTCCATTTGAATCCCACTAGTTCTTTGACACCATTTGCACGTATGATGGCTTGGCTCAGGTAGGATTCACACTAGATGATATCACCCTCCGCCTCACATTCTCCTCATCTCTATCATGGATATGTTTGCATCACTTTACTTATGGTCTTTGCGTCTTCCATTTATCAATCTTTTTTACATGTACTCCTTGCAAGGTGTTCTCCACTTACTCTTGGGAAGTCTTGGCTTGACTACATTGGCATTAGAACTTTAGATCTTGATCATATTGATATCAAACATTTCCTATGAATTTTGGCCATGTTTCTATTTTAAATGATTCATTTCTCACCTATACACAAAATCTTACCATTGGTATGCACATGGTTTTCCACTACCACCTTTCACTGATGAGGAATATGCAATGGGACATGTACAAATTACGTCATAATGGCTCCTTGCATGATCAACCACATACTATTGCTTACCAAGTCTTTGATGCATCTCCATTTGGCTTCGACCATGATAATGATGATATCTTAGATGATGTTACTTGATTCTTATTCACATAATACACTTGGGGGGAATCATGCTTACTTCCCCCTCTTATCATTATCATTTTTCTTCATTTCTACTATCATGCTCTATGTGATTCACATCTAGTCTTTCTCATTCATCACACACACATTGATACAAATCAACATTGTATTGTCATTACCCTATGAAACACTCAAGTTCCATGGTTCATACTTGACTTCCAAGGGTCTAAATCTGAAATGAACCTCACCACATTCACACTCTTTATGTTCTATGCTCCATTGATCTATCTATCAAGTGCACAGTTTAAACCATTTCCCGATGACACACTCTTGTTTTATGGTTCATTCTTGACTATCGAGGGGTATTTTATAAATGAACCTCATTTCATACATATTCATACACATTCGCTCGGGGGGCACACTTCTCCTATCACATTCACATTGCATATCATTCCATCTCACTCATTCACAACATATTGCATATCTTGGTTGCACATATTATTCTTGTTTACTTATACTAGTTACATGTACACTTTGTTTCACATGCTAGAAAAATACTTAGTATGTCATTATCTTTCTTATATACACATGTGCGTTCACTTGTTATCTAGTTGTGAATGTATAATTCCTATAAATACTTTACATGCATCGTAATGATGTTTGGACTTGTACCTCTTACTAGTCCCACTGTAGGCTCTTGGGGGCATCTACTTTCATACACACTATATGTGTTATTGTTTCATTTTATAATACTTCCTATTCTTACTAGTACACTACTCTAGTATATATGGTACATACATCTTTGACATACTTTTTATCTTTATAACATGCTAATGGGTGCTTCATGTGCATCATTTTCTGTGCATGAACTATTTTCCACCATGGTTGTCTAATACCTTTCTTAATACTATTTTCCAATGTATGCCATTGTTTGTGGGCTATGCCCTATGTATTGCTTGTTCATTTCTTGTATGTTTTTAGTCACTTCGGCCCTAATTATCTTGCAACATTGTGAGTGATGTCCCATGTTTGAAACCCACTTTTTGCGAGTCTACATTGTCTTCTTTTTTGCTAGATTACACATTTTCTTCTATATGCATATTTGATCTTGAAATCACTAACACATATTTCTAGACACTTTTTTTGCACGTGGCTTGGATTTTACCATACACATTCCCCCTATAGGGTATTAGTTTATGATCAACATCTAGTCCTCTCCTTTCGGCTATATCCTCCTAGCAATGTTGCATGCACCTTAAATGAGGGGGGCATACATTGGGTGAATCATTCACCCCATACAAAAAATTGGAGCTTTAGTACAAGCATGTACATTACAAGAACTTAACACAAGTTATAGTTCATATAATGGCCCAGATTCTAACTTGAGTCCTTAGTTCAGTACAAATGTCAGTGAACATATACAGACACTAGTGCTTGGGCACACTCTGGGCTTTTTTAGGTGCCTATGAAAAAGGGGAAATTACAATTACTTTTTTAGATTGGCATGGTTTTCCACAGTTCATGGAGCAGTTTTCACAGTACAAGCACAATCCTCTAGCAATCAGAATGCATTTATCTCCTTTTTATAATTGGATCAAATTGGATCAAACATGGAACAAAGAAGGATCACACCATCTATAGTGGTGTATAATTCAGGAAGCAATCAAGGGATGAACAATAACACTAGACCTTTCTCCCTAAAACTCTTCTTCTGTGGCATGAGATCACCCAAAAAAATCATTCTTTCCATGAGATCACCCAAAAAACTCACTCTTGGCATGAGATTTCCTGAAAAACTCACTCTTCTACAACATTTTCAGAACACTTTCTATCCTTTTAACTCATCATGAATCAGGTGCACATGTTCCCTTTTACTACTGTTTCACATTTACATGCTTTGACATAAATTTACAAGAGTTTTCATAATACATGACTTTGACTACTCTTTTTCTCTTCTTTTGTAGGTTCATCCTTAATACATAATAAGAAGCAACCCCTACATCAACAAGCACAAATGATAATAATGACATGTACAACAACAGTACAACACATACACTTCACCCCTAGGGTCACTTCCTCTTTCTTAGCTTCCACACTTCATTTTATCACTCCACGCTTTTTCTTGTCTCTTTGGCATGCATTTCACCATCACATCTACATGGTTATCAAGTACACATCTCTTATCTACTTTATATTATCGAGTATTCAATCAACAAACATAAAGTGGGGGAAAATGTAGACATAAAATCACGCACTTGGGTACATTTCTAGGTCCTAAAAGCATACTACTATTCATATGATTCCTAAGTGAGAAAAATAGTAATGGTGACTATTTTTGGCCTTTTATCTTTGTTTCTTATTTTCTATTTGCCCTTCTACACCCTACAGCCCAATTTGGATTTCACTATTTTATCTTTCTTGACTTTATACACCAACGCCTAGTCAAGATTCCAGTACCTAGGTACCCTCATACCCTCTTGGAACCCTGGACCTCTTTGTATCTTTCTCACCTCTTTTTTGACTCTTTTATCTTTTGGGCATCTTTTTTTCTTATGGGTCATACTTTTATTTGTCAATTCCGAAATTCAAATAAGGGAATTATATAAATACAAAGGTATGTGACCATAATAAAGTACCAAGCTCTAAGAATCTATTATCACTACCTAAGGTTACATCTAAAGGAAATCTAAGAGCATTTAGGCATCCATATAACATTCACTCAAGGGACAAGGGACTGCATTTTTTACATACCATAGGATGTGAAGTTCATTTTTGCATCCACACATGTATTTACATTGTTACATCTATCTATTACTTATTATCAAGTGCATCTTGCACAAGAGATTCCTAGGGCACACTTTATACACACACACAAAAGAACTACATGGAATCTGAGATGTAGTACAATGTTTGATTGTAAGTTCACTCTGTCGGGTGACCACCAAGGTCTGTATGAATCTCCATTTGTAACTTTTTATTTTCAGGATTTGATGTGTTCTAGGGTTTAACATGTTATCTTTATCTTTGTAGGTTCCATGTGAATTTTGTGGACTTAGTGTGACATACAGGTGACCAAAAATGAAGGTTAGTGACCAAAAACCAAGTTTAGTGACCACCTTCTGATGTAATAACAACTAGATTCTAATATATTGCATAGTATAAAGGTGCCAAGCATGGGTTTCTATTGCCTAGTCACCCTTGCCCAAGTCTAGGTACCCTAGTCCAAGCTCGTCCAAAAATCACATAATTTTTTGAGTGTGGTTGCGAAAATTTCCTCCTCCTATTTATCACTTCTCCAGTGAAAAACACTTCAGGATTAATTGTGAAATCAACTAAGTCTTCTATTCTCTCTTTTACACCTAGAGTTTCACATTTTTTTAGCTTATTGCTTGCATCAAATCTGTGTTTTATCATTTATATATTACATGTAACTCTGCAATATATTATAGTTTTATAAAAAATCCATTTTTGTTAAATCATGGACAACCACCATGGTGGTTTTGTAATAGCCAGTGTGTGTAGACCAACGATTCTTTTTGTTTTTTATCTGAGAATTCAAACTATGTTTTGAACACATGTTTCAAATTCATGAGTGATTTTATCACCCATTTCTTAACCATTTCACCTGATTTTTGGATTGATGGATTAATATTGAAATCATCTTTTCATTTTACTATCTTTATATTGTTTAATTCCTATTCTCTTGATGATTTGTCTCTTCTTGATTTCCATGTGTTCCAGACTTCTTCTTCCTCGTATTTCTATAAAAACCAAAATTTTACGTGGATGATGGGTTGGAGATTTGAGATTTGTTTTGCATTATTACTCTACCAAATTATTGTTAGGAATCACATAGACAACACATAAAATTATTTTTTTCTTCCCAGTACTGCATTTGTGATCATTTTTCTTACAACCAACCAAATCCAACATTTTCTTAATTTTCTTGCAACCAATTAGCTACAAAATAAATTATTTGTTCACCGTGCTATCAGCCAGTAATGCACACCTTCGATCTTCTGGAATTCATATCTAGAAAAGGAAAGAAAGCTGAGGAGATAATAAATCCATCATCACACTTGGGAAGCCATCACATAACAACAATAACTAGGTTGGGGTGTATTTACATTTCTTTAAAGCTTTCTCTTGAACATTGTTATTTAGTTTAAAGGAAATACATTTGTTTTAAGTGTTATAATTTATTACTTATACATTTCTAGAATATTTTGTGTATGAAAAAACTTCCATTGATATCTTCTTCCCTACATATCCCTGTGGATTTGCAAGGCAAAGAGGTTAGAGGAAGATTCTATGTCTACGATTCTTCATTTGTTTCTTCATTATTAGTTGTTCCATTTAGATTAATTTTTTTATCTCTTTCTATAGATTTTATTTTATTTTATTTGTTAAAAACTAGAAAACACAAAAAGATAGTTTAGAATTTTGATTTTCTTTATTATTATTTTTATTTAAAACATTTATCAAAAAATTCAAAATAAATTAAATAGTTTACTTTAATTAAACGCTGGAAAATTGAATTAAGTTAATAAATTTAAATGGAAAAAAAGAATCAATTTTCTTTTATTTTATTTAAATTAATTTGTTTCATTTATTTAAAGCTAGGAATTTAAAGTAATTTAGAATTGGAATGAACGCAATCCTTGTTTCCTTAGCAGCCTAGGCTACCAGCACTTAGTCTATAGTTCCTTTAGTTACTAGTTTATTTCCTTTCGTGCTTATTTGGTGCCCACCTGACCATTCTAGGTCTGCCTTGACCACACGTAAGAATATTTGATCCAATTGTAAAGCCACAAAACATTGATAGAATCCAGGTAGACATCAAATAAGTTTTATGCTAGTTAGTATTTAGATCAAATCTTGTGCCACCTGAGATTATTGGTCAACTTACCACCCTCAATGACGAAGTATAGATTGCAAAATATTATTGGGCCAGCCAAGATGATAGGGTTAGATCTCACAACCCTTGATTTTTCTTTTGCACATCTCCTCTCACACTTATATGACCCTATTTAGATAGGATTATTTAGAGGAAGAAGGAAAATTCCCTCATATCTATCAACTAGGTTGAGCTATGTATGGTTTTACTGACATAAACCTACAGCTATGCAAAATGATCATTCTTGACTACTGTATCACCCTCAAAAAGGTTAGGTGGGCCGTTATCAATATCAACAAGAAAATCCCTAATTTACAAGTTGAGAATCTATGATTGCCTTGATTGTCAATCCTTCCATTACCTTATTTCCTACCTATCCTACTTACATTACATTGATTCATCCCATACCGATCCTACTTATCACATTCTAGCTATCTTGGCACGACCTAGGGAAGTCGTGTGCATTTGAAATCATGTGTTGATTTTCAAGCGTATAATTAACTACCAACAATAACATGTACAAAAATTTCTCATCCATAAACCTTATAAAACTTGTCCTAATGACCACAAAATCAGTAATAATTCTCACATGCAACCCATTAATGATGTTACTCCCTTGGTTGACCCTCACCCTAAAGATACAATATAAATCCCCTCTGCAGAGTCTATTCCTCTTCCTTCAGAAAATTTTTCCTAATCCTACAATATTCATCTAACCATTGATCCCTCTTCTACTTATTATCCTCTTAGGTACTACTATGGTAATTATCTTGCGCCATATTGGAATTTACTATATGAACTCAATTCCATTACTTTCAAAATACCTTTGATGGAGATCATACATACTTCACCATAGCATAGTATATTACTTATGCAACAAATTTATCATGTGGAAGATGTTTTTAATGAAATTAAGGAGTCTCCCTCCATCCCACCTTTCCTTAACCCCAAGTTTCACAACATTGAAACACTATTACCTTGACTTATCAAAAGTCCAAATAAAAATCCATAGAAATATTTAAATATCATATGATCAATGATGAAGTGTTGTTCAATGTATTTGATCCTTCCCTTATTATTATTTTTGTCATTTATGGTGCACAAGTAAAAAGAGTCTTAGTGGATCAAGGCTCTAGAATCAACGTTATTTATTTCTCCCTCATTTAAAACTGCATATTATTTTTTGATGACCTCAAACATACCAAAATAAAATGTCACGTATCTAATAAAAATCATCAGAACCCACTAGGTTCTATTTATATCATCATCACCATTGGCCATTGTATCAACCCTAATTAAAATTAATTAGCCATGATGGTTGATAATAAAGAAACTAAATAGTAAATAATGCATGCAATGATTAGTTTCATATCATATATACATACATACAAACACATAAATCACTCTATGGAAGGAATGAAAGAAATCAAAAGGTGGGTTTGGGAAAAAGGATTCACTTAGCTGATTCTAATGAATTTTAAACTATGTTGATGAGTGATCTTGATCAGAAACAAAGTTTGAAAACTATATAAATATTCTATTGCACTATTAGAGTTCCTAGGTCAAAATTTTATTATACGGTCAGGATTGTACAACATAAGATGGACCTACTATATGGTTTTTGACCTATACACAATATGGATCTAAAAATCTCAGTGTCACTCTTTTTCACTATGTAGAATATCCAGTTTCCCATTAAATAATATATTTGGAACTTGTAACTATAAAATAACCCTAGTTACCCCGCAATACACTCAAGCATAGATTAAATGAAAAATAAATTCCAATTCTTGAGTCAAAATAACCTTCGAGGTCACCCCAAGTGTGATTCACTAAGTGTTACACTATGTTTTATACTCCAGATAGTTATCCTAGAGATCTTAATTTTTTTCATCAAACTATCCTTTAACCTTGTGTTTCCCTTGTGTTTCCACACTAATGGTGGGTGTTATACAAAATAGCACCCATGTTATTTTAATAACTTCATTTAATTACATGACTTAAATGTTTTTTGTGTGGAAAGTCATAGAACAAAGGAAGTTATTTTTTCATGGAAGGTAGGAACATAGTGTTCCACGAATTCAGATAATCTACATAATAAAGGAACAAGGGCTCAAGACTTAGGTGGCTCTCAAAAATCAAAATTTTGTGGAATAAGAAGTTAGTGTTCTGCAGAAATCATTTGGAGGCACAATGTTTCACGGTTTCAGAGAATATAGTGCATCGTGGGTTTGCAAGGTACACATTTCAAAGAAAAGGGAATGTATATTTATACTCCATGCAAAAAATAAAAATCCACACAAAAAATAAAATTCACATACCAAAGGAAATCAACGGAATGAAGAAGCGATTGTTTGCGGAATAAGAAAAGTTGAAGGTTGTGTAACAAAGAAGTTAATTGAAGGTTCAACCTTCACACAAAAGATATGAATAGTGAAATAAAATATAAATCTTTAGAATAAGACCCATGGCACACGAAGAATTCATTAAAGGTAAAAGTATGGTTGTGGATTACGAGAAGAAAGAAAACAAGTTTGTAGATCATGCAGAAGCTACTAAAAGTTGTGGAATACCATGGAAAAATAAAAAGGACACAGATCATAGTAGAAACATTAGAAATCCCTAGAAGATAGAGGGAAGACATCAAATTATTTTAATTCTATAAAACAAAATAAATCTGCACCTAATTTAAACCAAGTGCTCAACCACTCTAGCAACTAGAATTTAATTTTGAATAGTGTCATCCTCCTGTACTAGTGATATGATGGTGTGTATTGGAGAAATGTCACATTCCCATACCTAGCCTATGAAATCAATGGAAATTAGTCCTTGGTGGGTGGTGAGTGGTTGGTTCCCTTCATTACTAGGGAAATTTGATCTTCTCCCTCTCTCTTCTCTTCTTTTCTAAATAGTGCAACTCACTTTCAATATAAAGGATCCTCTTTTAATTTTGTAAAGTTACCATATAGAATGATGACTAACTTTAATTTTTATAAATATGTATTGAGCTCTTGTAATGCATCCAATGACTTTTGATTGAATGTAATAGACTATCCATCCTTATTAAGAAACAATATACATCGAATGTGACTTTATTTGCACTTTTTCTTAGATTATTATCTTGTTACCTCTGTATTCTTCCATTTTATGTTTTACATGAGCTATATTTGCATTAATTTCATTTCACTATGTCATATATGCATGGTTTTAGGTTCATGGTGTTGTAAATGTTAGGAAATTAATATTATTAGTTTGAACATGAATAATGTGTGTGTAATTATATTATCTAGATGGTAATATAGTGGTGTAAGAGTTTAAATTATATTGGTGAGTTGTGAGAACAACTCACGTAGCTTATTTTAGAGTAAGTTGAGTGAGTTGAGATTTCTTGGGAATCGGGAGATATTTATGGAAGGTTGAGAGATATGTGGGATGAGGGATGACTCTTATTATTTAGGAGATCAAATTTGTGTGTGTGTGTGTGTGTGTGTGTGTGTGTGTCTATATATATATATATATATATATATATATATAACGTAATGATATCTTAGATTATTTCAAAGAATAATTAATATTATTTCTCATGTATATTTTCCACATTATTATTCAACTTTTGTAATAAAACTCTAACAAATTATTACATTTGGTACCAGAGAAGGTTTGTTTCATTTATATGGAACTATATAATGATTATTGAGGGGAATTTCCATTTTCTAAGTGCTCATGTACATATAAATTAAAAAAATTTGATCTTTTAAAAGAACGGCTGATAAACTACATTTTTCTCAAAAACCCAGATTCTGAATCTTGCAAAAAAATTGGGTTTGTTTATTGTAATCATGAAAGCATTTTGTCAAAATATAAAAAAAAACTCATATTCGATTTAAGGAGAAATGTGGAAATTACAATATGGATTTTGTGCTGATTTTTCTCCTTACGGCCTGCTATAACCTTCAATTTTTGAGTTTTATATCTGTGTCAGTCACTTAGTTATCCTTACCTCTCCACATGGATTAAAGACTTGAACAAGAATTTAATTTCAAATCTTTCTGGAATGGTGATTATTTGAATAGATGTAATCTTCATTGACTCATTAACATTGATAGATCTACATAATCAAGATCTGATTAACTAGCACCTATTGTGGTTACATTTGATTTTTTATTTGTGAAGGACATTGACTGATATGAAGTATTGCATGTCTGCTTAATGATTATCATTCATATGGGTTCTTTCTCTAAGGTCACTTTTTTTATATGTAAAAATAACAACACCAACAATATTGATAGCCAACTCACAATCCTTTTGTCTCTGTTCTTCTTTGGCAACTATTCTATCAGATGAATCTTGATATGGCACGCCTATATGTTCCCATGTGGCATGGTTGGGGATTTCTTAACTCTATAAAAATTTGATTCATAACATTTTTAATGTAATATTGGTTAAGGTTTTTTTATTACGGGTAAATAGTTTTCAAGGGACTATACCCTGTTACAAAAAAATCTCACAAGCCAGATAGAGCAACAAAAAGTAGTCCATAAGTTTGAAGGGACTATACCCTATTACAAGAAGGATCAATAGATATATAGTGTACCCTAATACAAGTAAAAGCATAAAAAATGGATTAGAATCCAGGATATACATGAGGACCAACTATAGTTTAAATGAAAACTATAAAGAGGGAACAAAAAGTGTCAAATCTGCAACAAATCAACATAAAAACAACATCCTTTCAGCATCAAAATAGAAATCTGGAAGCAGAATAGTCCTCTTTAGTTGATTGCTTTATCAATATTTATCTTAATCTTCTACATAGAGGTGAATAATGCTAAGGAAGTGACATGGGAGGGATCCTTTTTATCTAGTTGTGAGAGAACCAAGTCCCTTGTTGAATCTAACTCCCAGATGGTAGCAGGAATGTCGTTGAGTATACAAACACTTTTTACATGTTGCTCCATGAAGTTGTAAATTTCCTTGAGCACAGAAATGGTACAATCATGCCTACCTTTTGCATTACCCAATATATTGTCCATAGAATTAATCTTCTTGTAGATTTGTAAAGTCTCCTCATTCTCCTTGTCAGGGTCATTATGCATCTTCCTTTTGCCTTCTCTATTACAAATCTTATTGAACTCTTCTTCCAAGTCTCCAACCTCCTTTTCCAACTTAACAATTATATTAAAAATACCTTCCTCCCTTTCCTTAACATAAGTATCCATAGGATTGCTAATATGTAGCATATTTTTTACCAATTCAATTTCTTTACTACTACAGAGTACCCTTTAGGAGGGGAAGGGTTGATTTATGGGGTAAAGTGGATTTTTAGTTCTGATTTTTCTATGCTCAGAAGTGGTGGTGGTGCCAATGGAGTCAGGGTAAGGGGGGAAATGGGTAGTTAGGATTGAGAATGATGGGAAAGACAATGTCGATGAAGCAACAAGATGAGACCTTGGTGAAGGGGGGTGGCACAAGTGTGGTTTTAAAACTCAAGAACATAATGTTCCAAGGAGTTTAAGAGATAATGTGGAAAGCTAACATGCAAATTCCTTCTAAAATGATTTAGGAAAACCAAATGTTTGCTGGGAACCATCACATATCTGCCTTCCAAAGTGACATACCTGACAATCATCCTTGCTATTTCATCAAAGGGCTCCGGAATGGAGGTCACTTTTATACCTATAGTGACAAACTCAATATTTTCACCATCTGCAAGGAATTTCTTGGCTTCAGTATTCTTTTCGACCCTTTTACTGAAGAATCTATCCCCTTCTAAGCTCAACCCTGTGACCTCACAGTTATTTCTTCAGTGATTTTAATGTAGATCTCCCCATATTCAACCATCCTTTTCTTCCACCCAGCCACGAATTGAATAAAAATGTCTTGATCATGACCCTGCATTTTTTCAATGAGGTTAGAGACCCCACCCATTTGAAAATAAGTCCATAAGATCACATCATCCTTCTAGGATGGGTTGAAAATGGGTTCCATTTTGCATGGAGGTCCACCCATTTTGTTGTTATTATTTCTTTAGTTCTCAATTGCAATGCTTCTTCCCCAAAACCACTTTTCAACAACACCTTTGCATACCTAAAAAGCATGCAAAGTTTGAGTGATATTAATGACCCTGCGTGCAAAGGAGATAATCACTCTCAAAGCGTCAAAGGACTCCTTAATGATGATTTTGAATATCATATTTATCCTTGATGATGTCATTATGTACCTTGCTAGGGAGAATTTCATCACTAAACTAATTTTTCATATTATTATTAACACCATAGTTAGCAAGACTATCCACCACTTTGTTGCCTTCATGATAGGAATGATGATTTGGTAGTTTGCAAAGGATTTATAAATCTCAATAGATTCATAAATTAAATCCCTAATAGTCCAAATAGGGGGTTGAACTTGATTTAGGAGGTTTATTATGTTCAAAGAGTCACCTTCAATTGCAACATTAGAAATATTGTAATCCCTAACCTAGCCTTATCCCCTATAATGTTGTCCAAGGCTTCAGAATAGTGGTTTGTTTGATGGCCCATTTTTCCTGCAAATGTAGCAACAAGACAACTCTATGATCTCTATTATCACCCCACCTCCTCCTTGATGCCCTAGGATTTCCTTTGGAAGCTCCATCAAAATTCAACTTGTACCAAAATATGTGGGTGGCTGAATCCAATGAATTGTTGATTGTCAATGCTATTTTATCATTCTTATGCATATATTGTTAGTATCAATCTTCCAAGTAACAAGTATATGTTATTTTTCCTTGGGGTATGGTCTATTTTTTGGGGGCCTAAACCTTTCAATGTTATCCTTGACAGACAATAACAATTTCCTTAAAGATATTATTGCATACCTTTTGTTGTTTCTGAAAATTATATCATTTCTGTTTTCCACAATCTCCATATGGTATGAGGTAGAACCAAATTCCATAATCTTCTTATCATACATTTTTTATATGGTGGATCTCATTGCTCCCAGGTCTACAAGAAGGTATTAGGAAGGATCCAATAAAGATTGAAATTTACAAAGATAATACTCCATACCTTTGAAGCATATTCACAATGCAAGAAAAGATGTTTGATGTCTTCAACCTATTTTTTCTTCACATGCAACACCTTTTGGGCATAATGAAACCCTTTTTTATTAGATTATCATTAGTGAGAATATTTCCTTTTAAAACAAGCCACAGTAAAGAAATTAACTTTTGAGTTAACTCAGCATCTAAATTCTACTCTAGTTTATACCACTTTGATTACTATAAAAAAAAATTGTATCCCTAATTTGAAGTATAGTCCCATCAAAAGAATCAACCCATAAGAGCTCATCCTTGCTATCTTTTTTATTTATAGAGAATGAGAGAAATTTTTGCAAAGAGGAGACAAAAATTTGTAATTTTTCCTTATCCACTTTGAGTTGTTTCTCAATTTCTCTTGCTTTCATCCCATTCAATGTATTCTTTTACTTTATTTCCATATTTCTCACTTAAACTATCTTTGAGGGAACAAAATTTATCACTCAACTTGAAATCAGTCTAGTTGTCTTGTCAAAAATGTATATCTTGACCATTTCCAACTTTCCATCTATAACCTTTGATAATAATATGTTTGATTTGGAGAAAGTTGTTCTAGAAAATGGAACCAGTGAGAAGTTTTTGTTCAAAAAGAAATAAATTCACATCTTTCTTAGCCAAGCATTTTATCCTAATAATTTCAGTCTAAAGGTTTTTTTTCCTTAAGAAGTCTCCAACCAAGTTTGGTAATTAAAGCTTACATTCATCTTTCTGATATCCTTAATACTCAGTCCACCAATATTTTTTGGAATAAAACCTGATCCAAGCCACTAAATGGTATCTAAATCTTTCTTCATCCCATGCCACAAAAAGTGTTTTTGAATTCTCTCAATTTTGTCCACAATTGTTGTTGGATGTTGTACATTGACATGATATATATGGACAAGTTCTGAAGTGTGCTTTTGATTAATAAACATTTTCCAGCACTATAAAGAATAACACCTTTCCATCCAACCAATTTTTTGTGAATTATATCTAACAAGGCATTCTAAAAAACATTAGAGACTCTATTTCTCCCTTGTGCCCAAAGGTAACCCTAAATAGGTAGTGGGTAAAGAGTATGATTTTACACCCCAAAATGAGTGCAATTATTTTATGTCTATCATTAGGAGCATTGAAAAAATACATCGAGCTTTTGTCAAAGTTGACTTTCTGGCCAGAATATGCTTCATAGAATCTGAGAATAGTCTTTATAGCCCCAATTTCCTCAATAATAGAAGCCATCAAAAGTAAAATTGTTCATCAAAAAATTGTTGATGTGAAGCTAACATGATTGGTGGAAGTAGGTTTGAATCCTTTTAGCATCCCATTATTCACAACCTTAGTTATGGATCTGCTAAGGATGTCAACCATAATTATAAAAAGTAAGGGGGATATGGGATCCCCTTACCTTATACCCCTACTAATGTCAAAGAATCCCATTGGAGTGTCTGATTAACAACCACTAAAAATATAGAAGTGGTAATGCAATTATCTGAATCCATTTTTTCTAAATTTTCTTTGAAACCTAAATTTTGACAAGACCTTATCAAAAAATTCCAAGACACTCTATCAAAGGCCTTATGCATGTCCAATTTTATTTTCATACCATATTTTTTAGTTTTATCCATGGAGTGAATGGTTTCATGAACCATGATTACCCCATCCTAAATGATCCTTGTCTTTTATGAAGCCACTTTGATTGTTTAGAGCATAAGATCACAGCAACGCAAAGGTTGTAATCTAGTAGGCAATAATTGATTGGTAAAAATTCTGGAAAAAATATTTACCAGACTGATGGGACTTGTAGAAATCCTTGAAGTCTTTAGCATACTAATTCTCTAGAGCTAGGCTGGAGTATCCTTCACTCCTAAACTACCTTGCCACTATAGCTATTCCAGTTACAGGCAAGCTAATCTAATCCTAATCATAACCATGCCAAGGAGACATTTTTGAGAGAGAGGGAAAGCAAAAAAAACAGCAAAAGCCTACACTAAAACGGTGATACACCAGAGAAGGAGAATGTTGGACATCTATCAAAACTGCTCATGGGACAAAGAGCGGTGAGCAATGGTTGGTGTCGAATCACAGCCCCCCTGGGACTCCGCAACGCGATCGTTTGAGACTCCCAGTGCGATTGCACAACATGGAGCTTTTCCCAAGTGTGGGACCTCGCGAAATCGGAAAAGCTCTCCGGATGAAGGCCGGCTCCTATTCCTCTGTTCAGATGCACCAATAAAACGCAGAGGTTTACCCAAAAAACCTAATCTAACTACCAAGGAGACAGGGAGAGAGAAATGCATAAAAATAAACCTAAGCTAAGGAGGTGATGCACCGAGGAATGAAGAACATATGTTTTGCCAATTAAACACAGACCACAGAAATGCAATGCAATATCATGCACAGATAAACATATTCACAGTGAAAGATCAGGAGGATGCAAAATGAAACACATAGAGGGTTGAGAAACATCCACAGTCATGCATTTATTTGCTCCGAAGGTTGATACAATACACTGCAAAAAATGCCCAGAGGCAAAGGTGCATTACAGTTTCAAATGGGAGGTTTGAGCTCCACAACTCCACCTGCCAAAGAGAAGAAGGGAGGAGGCACAAAACAAAAATGTTCGACCTTTTAAAAACAGCCCCTCCTTACATTTTATATGGAGGAAAAGAGAGGGAGAAGAGAGGAATTCGAACTGCCCCAACCACCTCCAAAACTGCATTCAATTCTTCAACAACCATGGTGGCAGATGAGATCCCCAACGCCTGTCGGGTTCGGAACTCCCTCGTGCATTTGCATCGGGCTTGGAAACTGGTTCGACATGCTTCCTTTTCATGCTCTTCCGACGTGTTTTCCCGATCCGGAAACCCGAATTCCCTTGCTGTCGGGTTTTGAAGACCCCCCGACATGTATTCTGTTGTTTCTCCCCCGCCATGTGCTTTTCGGCGTTCCGCCCCCGAAAACCCGATTTCCTTGTGCGTCGGATTTTTTAACCCTTCCGGCATGTCCTTTGGTGTCGGGTTTTGGTGGGCTCCCGACATGCTCTTTCATCATGCGTTTCCGACCCGAAAACCCGATTTGCTTGGTGCGTCGGGTTTTGGAAACCCGAAAACATATTCTTTGATGTCGGGTTTTGAAGATCTCCCGACATGTCTTTTGCTGTCGGGTTTGAAGGCCTTCTCCTTTGGCGTCGGTTTTTCTCGCCCCCCCCCGACATGTTCTTTCCCTCGATTTTCCGCTCCCGAACCCGATTTCCTTTGCGTCTGCTCCCCCGTCGGGTTTTGCGGCCCCTTGCATGTTTTGGGCGTCGGGTTTTGAAGCCCCGCATACATCCGCGCCATTCTTCCTGTTTCCTGCCGATGCTCCCGCGATTTGCCCTGGTGTCGGGCTTCTCAACCCTTCCGCCATTCGCCTGTTCCTCCCGCCCTCTGACTCCTCCGCCTGCTGGCTTTCCCGATTTGCCCTGATTCCGTCGATTCCTATTGCTGTCGCGGGGGGGGGGGAAAATATACAACAATTTGGCGACTCACGGGGTTACCTGCCTGCTAGGTAGAAGATCAGTGGCCTTTTAGCAATCCATTGGGCATGGAGTCATAAGCGATAACCTGAACCAACCCGATATCCGATCCTGAACCTGATACCGCAACTCCTTCTCTGAGAGCACACTGAACTTAAGAGTTGTTCTCACCAAAATGCTGCAATGAACCATGCCAGAGCAAAACCAACACCACAAAAACTATGTACAAAACTGAAAATCATACATGCCCCAAATGGAACATGCAGAGTGTGCACAAGCACTTCTTCTGCTGAAAGCAAACCTACCTACTCTACTCTAACTGGAAGCAAAGGCAAGCTAAACAAACCCTGCAACTGGTTGTGCAAAATAGCTTCCTTTCTTCAAAATTGGCAGCCATGCAATTGATTTGGCACTGATCATGGCTGTTTGGATGAGTGGAAAATCAACAAGAAGCTGGTCTTCCACCCAAATCATCAAGGTGTCAGCCGAAAAATCCAATACCTCTTTTAGTTGCTCTGCATTTGGATTGAAAAGGTATGGCAGCTGATCCTTGGTACTCTGTAACTCACCCTCATGCTCAGAAGCAAGCATGACCGGTTGTGGCTTCTCCTTTGGCTCGAATGAAGCCAAATACCTGATTGGGCAAGGTCTGATCCGTTTGATATGCCCATAGCTCTGATTTTCAACTCCAAAAATGGAGTTCTCTTGCAGACCCTCCGAGATGGATGACGTGGAAGAAATGGTGGAATCCTTCTGTCCTTTCTCTTCCTCCAATGAAGAATATGGAAGATTAAAATCTTCCAATTTTGATTCCAAAGAGCTGCTGCAAGATGCAGGCTGCTGCAAATGAACGTTCTCCTCCATGACAGCAGGCTCTGGTGTTTGGAATGTGGATGATGAAAGAGAGAATGGTGAAAACTCAACCGGTTCTTCTCCATCAAAACAGTCCTCCAAATCTGACAGGTAAACTGCCTCATTGTTGTCCCGCTGTTCGTGTTCAACTTCCTCCATGGTGTCCTCTGGATCTGCAACTTGACCACCATGGTTTCCTTCACTCTCCAATATTGAGTTTGAGAGATCAAACTCCTCTTCAGTACTAGAACTCGGGAGAGGTGAAGTAGAAAGAAGAACTGAAGGTTCTCCTGTAGCCTGCTTTGTGCTCAAAGCCCTTGGATCTGCACTTTTCTCCTCCACAACTAGGATGTGCTCCTCTTCTTTTGCCTTTGGAGCAGCTTCTCCCTCCTCTATTACTCGAAGGCAATCTTGCTCTTGAATGAGCTCCTCCTCCAGCATGAAGTTCGTCAAGTCAAACTCTTCGATCTGCTGCTCTAGAGGACAAGTTGGGACTGCAAGATTGGGCTCATGGCTGCAAGATCTCCTTCTTCTGCTGCAACAGAATCAGTCCTGACCACCATTTGTTCTCCAACCCCAACCTCTTCTGTAGGCTTAACCATCAAGGGGATCTTTGTCATCCCAAATCTAAGAGCCCAACTCTTCAGACTTTGAATTTCTTCCTCTTTGTTGGCACTCTCTTTTTGCTGTGGTTTTCCTTGGCTGGCATTCTGATTTTCATCCTCCCAACATGGATTAGGGAATGCAATAGGAGGGATAGGTTGAAACTCAACTGATTTGACAATTTTGTGTGGTGGTGGAGGCGGTGAAACCTCTTGTTTCTTTGGAGTGGAAGGTACTTCATTTAGCTCTTGTGGAGGGGGTTTGGATTTGGAAGAGAAGAGGGCAGAAAAACTGAGATGGGATGGAAGACTAGGGGGTGGAGGGATGGATTCAACATTTAGGGCAGCAGATGGTGAGTTTAAAACTTGACACTGCTGAAATGATATAGATTGAGAAGGAGGAAAAGAAAGAGTATGAGGTGGTGTGCTTACCCATTGACAAGGTTGCAGAATACTTCTCTCATACACCTCTATTCCTTCAATCCACCTTGTAAGTAATGGCAGTGTTGCAATCATGAAGTCTAACTTCTCTTGAGAGCTGTAATGCCTTGGAAAAGGTCCCACCCATGGACAAGGTGCTCTGCAACCAATTCCAAATGCTTTCATTTGTGCCTGAGCCCTAGATTGCACCATGTTCACCTCCATCTTTTGGATTTTCTCCAGCAGATCTGCATTTTCTTCTTCATTGTCTTCATTGCATGCGTACCCTTGCTCTTGGAAAGCTCCATAGCCAAACTGATTTTGGCATTGCTGCTCATATGGGTATGCATGTTGATCCTGAACTTGACCAAAATGCTGATTTGGAGGATTTGTAAAACATGTTGGAGGTGTGATATATTGCTGCTGTTGATGTGGATTCCATGATGGAAATGAAGTCATGGTTGCACAACTTCATGGAATGGAAAAGAATGAAAGAGATGGAAAGAAAGATGGGTGGAAATGGATGGGAACGGGTCTGTAACTCAGAGAAATGGGTTGCTGATCAGGTGGAGTCGCCAGATGTGTTTTTGAAAATGCCTCTAAAAGGCTGGATGTTGCCAAGTTACACACCAAACTTGACAATATCGAAATCGAGATTTAAAATTTGAAAGACCCGGAGGAATGCAATCTTCAGTTCGGAACTCATGTCTTGTTGTGCAGCTGCGGATCCCTGAAAAGCACAGTCGGAACTCAGGTCATGCGATGCAACTCACAAAACCCGAATTGCTATGTGTCGGAACTTGGAACATGTCCGACATCCCTCAAAACCCGAAAGGCTGTTTTGATGTTTTCGGATCCCGAAATCCCGAAATCACTGCTGTCGGGGGTAGGACCATGCAATGCATCCCCCGAAACCCGAAACACTACTGCTTCTGCTTTGATGCTCTCGGATCCCGAAATCCCGAAATCACTAAAAACCCGAAATTTTGAAAATCAAAATCTCAAAAAACTAAGAATACCCTTTTGAAGATTACAGTCAGATCTACCAACTGGTGAAATTTTGACTCGTTTTGAGCAAGTTAAACCCTTGAAAATTGATTTCGGGGTTCAGGCTGGGAGGTGCAAAATTCGAAATTTGTAAAAAACTGCAATTTTTTTGTGCAAATTTCATGAAAAACTCCTTCAAATTTTTATGGAATGACCTCTTGGTCCCACTGGGCGTGCCAAAACTGTTGGTGTCGAATCACAGCACCCCTGGGACTCCGCAACGTGATCGTTTGAGACTCCCAGTGCGATTGCACAACATGGAGCTTTTCCCAAGTGTGGGACCTCGCGAAATCGGAAAAGCTCTCCGGATGAAGGCCGGCTCCTATTCCTCTGTTCAGATGCACCAATGAAACGCAGAGGTTTACCCAAAAAACCTAATCTAACTACCAAGGAGACAGGGAGAGAGAAATGCATAAAAATAAACCTAAGCTAAGGAGGTGATGCACCGAGGAATGAAGAACATATGTTTTGCCAATTAAACACAGACCACAGAAATGCAATGCAATATCATGCACAGATAAACATATTCACAGTGAAAGATCAGGAGGATGCAAAATGAAACACATAGAGGGTTGAGAAACATCCACAGTCATGCATTTATTTGCTCCGAAGGTTGATACAATACACTGCAAAAAATGCCCAGAGGCAAAGGTGCATTACAGTTTCAAATGGGAGGTTTGAGCTCCACAACTCCACCTGCCAAAGAGAAGAAGGGAGGAGGCACAAAACAAAAATGTTCGACCTTTTAAAAACAGCCCCCTCCTTACATTTTATATGGAGGAAAAGAGAGGGAGAAGAGAGGAATTCGAACTGCCCCAACCACCTCCAAAACTGCATTCAATTCTTCAACAACCATGGTGGCAGATGAGATCCCCAACGCCTGTCGGGTTCGGAACTCCCTCGTGCATTTGCATCGGGCTTGGAAACTGGCTCGACATGCTTCCTTTCCATGCTCTTCCGACGTGTTTTCCCGATCCGAAACCCGAATTCCCTTGCTGTCGGGTTTTGAAGACCCCCCGACATATATTCGTCGGGTTTTTAGAGCTCCCGCCATGTTGTTCCCGCCCGCCGAAACCCGATTTCTTTGTGCGTCGGATTTTTTAACCCTTCCGGCATGTCCTTTGGTGTCGGGTTTTGGTGGGCTCCCGACATGCTCTTTCATCATGCGTTTCCGACCCGAAAACCCGATTTGCTAGGTGCGTCGGGTTTTGGAGACCCGAAAACATATTCTTTTTGGCGGGTTTTGAAGATCACCCGACATGTCTTTTGCTGTCGGATCTTGAAGGCCCCCGCGCATGCATTCACGTCGGATTTTTTCCCCCCCATGACATGTTCTTTCCCTCTGATTTTCCGCTCCGAAAACCCGATTCCCTCTCCTCCGATTTGCTCTGCTCTGTGCGTCGGGTTTTGCGGCCCCTGCAACATGTTTCCTGGGCGTCCTCTGATTGAAGACCCGCATACATATTTCTTGTTGTTTCTCTGCCATGCAATCCCGCATGTATGCCCCGGTGTCGGGCTTCTCAACCCTTCCGCCATGCCCTTGCGCCCTGTTCCTCCCGCCTGTCCTCCCGACTCCTCCGCTTCTGCTGGCTTTCGCGATTTGCCTCTGATTCCGTTGACTCCCAAACCCACGTTTGGGGCGTCTGTCGGGAGGAAAAATATATACAACAGGTAATGTTGGATCAGCTTGGTCTATTTGTTTAGATTCATGTACACTTGGGAGGAATCCCTATACAACTATCATTGTGCAGAATCCCTATAAAAATACCATGGGGTGGAATCCCTATAAAAATATAATATGTTCATAATCCCTTTACTAAAACTATCATTATAGGTTATCAGATCAGATATGTTCACTAATATCCTCATTTAGATTCATAGCTTCATTGTAGGTTTGTACTAGTTTAAAAATCTAGAAGTGTAATGATGTTAGAGAATTTATGCTATCTTACATTAAGTAAGAAATAATTACCGTCTACCGTAAGATTAGTAAGTGAGTAAACTGAAGTTAGAATCCCATGGTTAAGCGTAGATATTTTTTATTATCAATATTTCATAAATAGGATTATGGAGAGATTATTTGGGACACCCAGTATTTTCCTAAATTATAGGGATGTTAAATCACCTATTTATATGTAGTTGTGTAATGACTGTATAAACATCTAAATGAATTGAATGATGTATCATTGTTCCCATTCCAATTTTCTTCTCTACCGAGCAGTATGTTATGCCTTAGCAAATGGTGTCATGCCTTCATCTGGAATCAGAGAAGGATCGATAATTTGATGGATTTTTGGATTTAAAGTTGTAGGGGCAACTAGATTGTTTGGTATTGCTCCAACCGATGCGATTTCTCCTCTCTGAATTGTGTGTATTATAGATTGTAGGACTAAATTTTATTTTTTGAGGATCTCCCTCTGTGAATACAACTAAGTAAATTCGCGAATCTATCTGTATTGTCACCCCACAATATTGTACCATTTTCCTAAGTAAATGCTGTAGTTCTGATCTGCAATATTATCTGCAACTATTCACAGAAGATTAAAGATCAAACATAAGTATTTTGACTTGACCTGCATTAGCGTTTGACTGACATAACTGAGCTTTTCAGTGTATTCTACATTGGCGATTTTCCAGAAGAATTGCCTTTGATTTATAGTCCATCTCCTGATTTTTAGCGCATGTATATGGATTTCTTGTGACTCTTGGTTCTCAAACAAATCCATATGTTTCATTGTTATTGAAGCTCACCATACTGTATTTTCATTGACGCCTCAGAAGTCTGAATATCCTTGCTCAATTGTATAAACATCAAAGAGTTCATAGACACCATGAGCTTTGGTATCCTTATGCTAGGCATAATTTTAGCGGCGAATATTCGTAATATGACGAAAATTTCATTTTAGGAAAATTTGAAAAGGTGAATTATTCGGAGTGGGTCGGTGTCCTGTTCGCCTAAAATACATAGTATATTTTTTTGGGGGGTCAGCTTTGCCTTCATTTGAAAACATCTCCTATAAAAACTTAGCTGATTCGTTGGGTAGTATACCTCAAGTAGCTTAACAAATTACCAATACTGTGAAATTTGAACTTGCATACCCTTAAGCACCAGAGATTCAGATTACTGTTAGCATGTGATTGTTGACGCGTGACAAGGGAATTGTTGACGCACGACAACAGTTGTACTGACGTGCGACAGAGGAAGTGTTGACGCATGACTTGGGCAAAGAAGTTGACGCTCGACAGAGGAAGTGTTGATGCGTGACAGAGGAAGTGTTGACGCGTGATAGTATATTCAGATAGTGGACGCGCGACAGGAAATGGGTTGTTGACGCGCGACAAGTGCATAGTTGACACCTGAAAAAGACCTCAGAAAGGGGACGTGCAACAAGACCTCAGACACTGGACAGAGTCGCTACTTGGTTCTTTTGCTGACGCAGGACTCTTTTCAGAATAATGGAAGGTGTCAGCTCAAAGAATACGAATAACCTAAAAGTAAGTAAGAAATCTCAGAAATCACTCTTCAAGTATTTTGGAAACTCTACGGATACAAATATTGTAAATACCAATCATATAGATGCCACCACAAAGAATCAGAATACTGACTGTGTGGAAGGTATTATTGAGGTGGACATGCATTCTGCACAGTATCAAAGTCAAACAAATGAAACCTACGATAATATGCCAGATCTTGAAGATATTGTTCCTGTTGGGGTGCAACCAGAAGTGCAGCTAGATATCACAGATACAAACACTGAGCAAAATGGAAGACAGAATTCAAAATCAAACTCCGGTCCAAGAAAAAGGAAACCAGGTGATTGTGATATTGCTCAAAATTCTACTCAAAAAAGTAAAGCATTGAAAATGAACAAGAATATGTGGACCATTGGCAGGACATACAAGTTTGATTAGGCAGCTAAATTTCCGTTTATTGAACTTGTACAATCATCTAATTCTGAAGAAATCCCATTTGAATGTACATGTACAATATGTACGTGGAAATTGGGAAAGCAACAAAAAATGCAACTGAAGCTAGACACTATAGAAAAACATTGTGGAAAACAATATTTAACTGTAACGGGGGCAGATGGCCAGAAAATCAAAACACATAGGTGGAAAACTGAAAAAGAATGCATGCATGTTAGATACGCAGTAAAATATGAGGCAGAGCAGAAAAAACACAGACATCTGTTGGAAAAGGGAGGAATGATCACATCACATATTGGTAAGATGAAAGAAACAAATCTACATGCAAAATTAATACAATTCTCTACTCTTTTTCAAATACTAAAAAAAGGAAGAGCGATTTCGGATTTCCTCGATTTCAAAGTTTTGTATCAATTTAACGGAATGCGCTGAATGTACCTCAGTCTCATTGGTTAGAAAGTAGTGGATGGGAAATGGCAAAATGCCTCTCGATGATAGAGAAGGAAGATTTGAAAGAGAATGTAAAAAAAACAAACTTTATCTCTCTTTCAATTGATGAAGTGACAACAGTCGACAACACCGCATGGGTATGTATCCACATCTATACTTTAGAAAATCATATAAGGACACCTCATCTGTTGGGTGTTATGAAAATGGTTGAAAACTGCAATGCCGAAAAACCTATATAAAATAGTTGTTTCTCATTTGAAAGATGTTGTTGGAATGACTGATTATGAAATTGCTACGAAGTTGGTATGCGTTGGAGCAGATGGTGCATCTATCATGCAGGGTCACCGAACAGGGCTCTGTGTTAGATTACAAACAACAGTGGCCCCATATATGCTACCAATTCACTGTATGGCTCACAGAATGAATTTAGCGTATAAAATGGTAAGTAACCACGAAAATGTTGCCAAATTAGAAGACCTTATAAGAGAATTTCATGCCTATATGTCAAGCAGCCCAAAGCATTTTCTCAAGTTCCAAAAATTTGCAATTAGAATTATAGATGGCAAAAAACTTCTGAAGGATGTGGAGACTAGATGGATCTCTTTGTATGAACCTGCATGCAGAGTTCGTGAGGAGTATCCTTCATTAGTTGGTTTCATGCACAAATACCGTCATGAAGTTGATAGGGCAAGGGACTTGTTGTTCCATTTAATTGATTTAGAGACATTGCTTACATTGGTTGGTATTCTTCCAATGTTAAAGGAGATCAATACACTGATGAAGCATGCACAGGGTAGATTAATCTATATTGTGGATTTTATACGGATGAGAAAAATGGTATGTCAAAGTCTTGATATATTGTACTGTTCCCAGGATAGTTTTGATGCACCTGTTTTTGAAAATTGGAAAGATTTATTAGATCTTAAAAATCCTAACACCTTTTTAAGATTTAATATCCATGATCACCTCTGCATCACTGTTAATGGGAGGGAAATACCAATGCACATTTTGCAAAAACGTCAAGATATTACAGGATCAGAACGAGAAGATGTTCCTGTGACACGTAATTTGTTTGAGTCTGTTATAGTTAAAATAAGAATAAAGCTTAAAAAAATTTCAAAAACCTTGTCATCAGAAATTAGGGAATGTTTCTGTAAAGATAAAATTCTGGAAGCCATGGGTGTGATGAGTCCTAATTTTTGGAATATTGAAGGTGGCCGTGCAGACTTTGTCAGAAAGCATTTCCATAAATCAATGGGTACAATAATGGAACAATTTACAAAGACGTCAGAGCTCAAGGGTATGGAAATCAAAGGTATACTGAATGCTGATTTATTAAAGTTTCAGTCAACAAATTTTGCAACAACAATGAGGAACCAATATAAGAATTTAGATCAACCTTATAAAAGTGGTGCTATTACAAGGCTATGGCGAGGAATCTATCAAAGTTCTATCTTACAAGAAGATATCAGTGAATATTTTAGATTATATGAGTTATGCCAAACAATGATTTTGGGGTTTGTGGAGGATGAAAGGGTTTTCAGTGCATTGTCATTTATAAAATCAAAACTGAGAAACAGGTTGGATAAAAATTTGGAAAGTTACATGAGGTGTTATGTTTCTCGATACTCCATCGAAACCTTTCCGTTTGACAGAGCAATTGCGCACTGGAATTCCCTTTGCGAAAGAAGAGGTGTGAATAATACAGCTACAAGTACAAATATTCCCAATTGGAGCTAGTGACGCGTGTCAATTGGAGCTAGTGACGCATGTCAATTAGAGCCAGTAACGCGTGTTAATTGGAGCCAGTGATGCACGCCAATTAGATCTAGTGACATGCGTCAATTGGAGCCAGTGATGTGCGTCAATAGGAGACAGTGACGCGCGTAAGTCAAGACCATTGGCGCGTGTCAGGAGTGATTATTGACATCTTTTTGTTGCACACCAATGATGGAGCCATGAAAAAACTAGGTGAAATTTTTGTTTTGGAATACTGTCAAATTTTCCTTTCACTAAAACTGATTCTGGGGATATTCGCCAGGTATTTTCCACCTACATTTTTTATAGAGGTGTCTTAAAATGAACCCTGTATATAGTGCTTCAAGAATCCCTTCAAACCTTTTCATTCTCTTTTTTTAACTTTAATGAATCCATTATTCAAATAATTTTCACAGTCTGTGAGTATATTATATAGAGATGGGGTAATTTCCTCTTCATCTTTTCCATAGTATGAATCCTTCTGCTCTGAAGTTTCTTTGACCATAGGAGATCAAGGGGGTTTTACCTCATTCATGAACTCATCCAATTCCTTGTACTCTTCATCTTCATCTAAATCTTCTAGTATGGATTCTAATAAGTCCTCATTTTCTTACTGAGTCTTTGTATCTTGTCCTTCTGATGCTCATAAGATGTTGCTTTGTATCTGTTCCTTATTTTTATCATAATAAGAAGTAGTTTTTTGATCAAAAATCAAGTCCTCCATCCTCTCATGATCTGAAGCTATTAGGTTAATTTAAACACTTCCGTTATCTTCATCCACTTCTATGTTTACCTTTACAGGAATTTGAAGATCCATATATTTGATCTTGTCTTTTTGGTTCATCTCATCACCTCCCTTTTTAACTGAGGGATTGTTTGGTCTCCAAAGCTTCCTACAAAATGGAGGTCACCTTATAGGGGTTTTGAATCCCTTTTTGTTCTTTTTTATATTTTAGATATGGTGGATTAGAGTTATTTTTATCTTTCCCCTTATCATTTTGATTATGGATTTGTAGATTCTTTTCTTAAGGTGGTTTTTTCCCTTATTTTTTTCCTACGTGAGAGATGTTTTCCATTGAAACCTCTAATCCACTTATGATCTCTTTATCCTCAAGAGTATTTCCCTTCTCTCTTAAAGAATCTCCCGATATCTCATTCTTTTGCTTCTTGTCCATAGGACATTTGCTGGTGAAATTTCCTAACTTATGGAAATTTTGCATCTTAAATGAAAATTTTCATATTCTATCATGTATCGCCATGTACCAAACTTCGATTGAAGGATGATGTACCCGAATAATTCTTTCTCCATTTCATAAGATATGAAAAATCTAGCAAAGGCTAGTTGGGGTCTATTTTTAGTAGGCCCATCTAATCCAACTGGAGATCCAATCGATCTTATAATATGGAGCAAGATATCATCATCCCAAAAATGTAGGGGTAGTCCTGGAAACCTACCCCAAATAGAAATAGTATGAATATTTTCAGTATTAGGGTTAAAACCTGGGTATCATATTTTTATGAAAAATCCCAATGTTGCCTATACACCAAGGTCCACCCAGTAATACCACTTCCTGATTTTTGTGTTGATTGAATTTGGCAAGGAAAAAACCTTTAGACATGGTTGTAATAACCAAATCTCCTTTTGGTTGCCAACAACGCATGGCCCACTTTCTGATGACATTAATATTGGGTCTTATACCCAAGAAATTACAAAAAAGGGCAAGATTCATTTTCCCCAATTCTCGATGTAGACATCCATTAGGCACATGGATTTGAGTCACACCCTCCTTTTCCTTTGTGATTTTGAATAATGACTGATTTTGAAAAGATGCGGGAGAATGTGGACCCACCTATTTTTTAGGAGTTACCTTAAAAATGTGCACCCAAGTGCTAAATTCGATACAAATACTTTTGTTAGTATCAATTTGTAAAGGTGACGATACAAAAGGTTTACCACAATTTAACAGACATTCTACAACCAGTGCTGCAGAAACAAAACTCTCAAAACCCTCACTCGCTCCCCAACCAGCCATCATTTTAGGTTAACCTTTTTTATATTGGTGTGGGTTAGTATTTAGGATGTCATAGTTTTTTTATTTTTTATATAAATTCATTCGTGTCTCTTTTTTTAATTTTTATTTTCTTTTAAAGGTAATTCATATAATAATATTTTCCCAATATAGTTTATTTAATGTTTTGATTCATCTTTTATCAAACTATTAAATATCTATTTCTAGTTATAGAATTGATCTCCATTATAAATTTGTTTTGTAATTTTGTTTTATTTGTGATGTTTTTCATCCAGTGATGTCGCAATTATTTAATGTAATTTTTTTATCCATGTTTATGTGTTATTTAGAAGTCATTTGTTATTATTTTCTTAGTTTGTTTCTTTATGTAGTGTCATTTTGTTTAATATCATTAAAAAAATCAAAATTATAAAAGTTGGTTTCCAAATCAAAGTTGTCACTTCTTTATTTAACTTAATTTATGGTGTTCTGTCATAAGGGCAAAAATATAACAAATAAATAAAATTAAAATTATTTCCTTTTGAACACATTTTCAAGGGAATCCAATATTTGTTAAGTTTGTTAAAATTTTAGGGGTGTTTCATACCAATGAAATTAAAATAAATATTCTACTAAGCAAGTATCTAAAATAGATAGATGAAGGAGGAAACGTAGGTAGGAGTTCGATTGGTGCCTCTCATTAGTCACCAACGATGGGGTCACATTTTTCTATGATGAATTCATTTATAGTTGTGTGTTTTCTGTGATATGCAGAATAAGAATAGAAGTTTGTGCCTATTCTCTTAAAACGTATGAACATTCCTAAAGTAAAATCTTAAATGTGTTTTTATATGTCTTGGAAAGTGCATAACAGTGAAACAATTGTATAGAAGGGAATATAATTGTAGAAATCCTCTAACTATAGATATCCTCTAACTGTATTACTTATTTATGAAGATGACCAACTAGTGAAACATTCATTTCTTTCACATGGAGTAAATCCAGGATTTTTTCTTTTCATATTAATGATCATGTGTAGTAAGATCTAGACAAAAAGATTCAGAGAGTAACATGTAGACCTAAAAGTATGTGGTAGCATACGATTATGGTTTCAGTTCCACTTTTCCCTATGTTCACACTAAGGGGGTTACTGTTAGGAAATTAATATTATTAGGGTGAACATTAATAATGTGTGTGAAATTATATTATCTAGATGATAATATACATTGTAATATTTTAAATTATATTGGTGAGTTGTGAGAACAATTCATGTAGCTTATTATACAGTAAGTTGAGTGAGGTGAGATATCTTGGGGATGAGGGATGACTCCTATTATTTAGGAGATCAAATTTGTATATATATATATCTTAGATGTAATGCAATGATATCCCATATTTTTTCAAAGAAGAATTAATATTATTATTGGTGTATATTTTCCACATTATTATTACATTTTTTAAATAAAATTCTGACCAAATATTATATTAAAGTTGCAATGTGGTCAATATTTTCCCTCTCACTCTTGCTCAAGCCTTATTTTCTTCCATGAATTTAAGGAAAAAGATATATCCTTTCTCTAGTTCTATCACCACTCTTAATCTTAGTTTACCTTTCATATATTCCTTCTCCCTTCCCTCCATAGTTCAATAGTATAACCTAGCCTAGGAGTAATTTAGCATAAGTAAGATAGGTGGAGGAATTTATCTTTCTTTAGAGTTTGATATCATAAAATCAAATCCCACATTAGTTTATCATCCTATGTTTCACTGAGGTATTGAATCTAGTGGATTTAGAAAGTGTACAACTTCTGGTGATAACAATTTTTGGCACATCTGATGGGACAATTCGAGTCATCTATATCTCAAATTTGATCTATTACATTGGAATTAGTGTGTGTTTCAATGGTAATTTATGTTTTTTGGTGATAAAAAACACATATGATGACTCCTAATTTCAAATCTACTGGTTTTAGTAGTCAAGTGTTTTAGTTTCATGAGAAGATTTCATATAAGAAAAATTAAAACAAGAGGAGAATTTTTTAATACCTAAAACTTTCACCACAGATAAGAGGAAGACATGTTCAAATATTTCCATCCCCACCACCTAGGGTTCACTCAACTTCCCCTTTTGGTAGGCCTTTCTCTCATCTTCGTAGGAACCTAAAACCTATTCCCATCATCACCTTTTAAATAAATCAACCTTTTTTTAGTTTCAATAGTGGAAACCCCTTGGATTTTAATTCCCAACATGATATCCTATTATCTTCCCTAAAAATCATCCCATCATTTATAGTGGATAATTCAACCACCCCTATTCAAAACATCTTGGATATTGTTAATGTTTATTCAGTCAACTTCGTCACTAAAGATGGTGTAGCAATCAAGATCTTATCCTCGTATTTTAAATAAATATTATAGTGTTATAGTATTTGGATGACTTATATTCATACATAGGACGAGATTTGGGGAGAAAATTGAAGGAGTTATCACATACCTCTCATAGAGAAAATTACCACTATAAAAATATCCCCTCATGAAATCATGATGGATTTTAATTTCATATTTTAGAAGACTTGGGATAGAATCTCATTATTAGTAATACCTACCCCTGAATATGCTTTCTTTTTTATTTAAGAGACTAAATAATGATATTTCAGTAATGATTCAATCTATTGGTGTTAGAACAATTCCATATGCTTATGAGGTAGCCATTAGGGTAGAAAATAGTCTCATACAAGTTGGAAATATTGTATCAAGGTTTCTTATACCTATATTTCCAAAAATAACACCATTTATAACACTTCAAATACTTGTAATAATACCTATTCTAGTGATAATAAGTCAACATGTAAGGAAATTCAATATTTTCCCAAGTACATCTAATGAATTTCAATAGGTAAAGGGCCTTCTTCAAACATTTGTAAATGAATTACTAACTCTCAAAAGGAAACAAACACAAAATTAACTTTTGTATCAGGCCTATGATTAACCTTCTTACTATCCCTATTAGCCTAATAAACCTCCATATCAGGTGAACCTTCATGTCCAAGTTACTCATGTAAGGCCTTACCAATCATACAACCTTAATGTTGCTAGCACTTCTAAAGAAATGGTTCCCTTTCAAATTAATCTAGTACAATAATATGAGTTATTTTTTCCTTGTAACCATGATGATAATCAAAATACTTTTCCAAATGACATCCTAAATTAAACCCTAATGGTGAAAAATGCCTCATTTTCTCAAATTACATTAGTTGAGGTACCACCACCACAAGAGGCTAATCAAGAGCCAACACAAAGTGATGCTAAACTAATTAAATAGAAAATATAAATATTTTATGGAGTGAATCAGATTCAAGGAAATAATCAAGCTTCTTCATTAGGTGTGGAAGATAACACTAGATCCAAGAAAAGGGCAATGGAGATAGAGAAACCAACTGATAAAAATTCTACCTAGTCTTCTCCAACACCCCAAAAAGTTAATATTCGTAATTCAGCTCTAAATTTGTAAGAGACTAAGACAAATCAAGCCTTAAGAGCTCAAGAACATCCTGGAAATCACCTTAAGTCATCTCAAGAATGAGAATGTATTGTTATAAGTAAATTGCAACAAAAATTCATTCCTACTCCTTTCAATATTCTTAAGCATATGAATAAATCCAATGTGATTATTTCAATGTGGGAGTCTTTGCCTATTCCTTGGTACAAGGATAATTTACAAGACACCTTGTCTAACCTCATCCTTTCAAGTGATTCATCCAAATAATAATCAAGAGTTGATATTACCAATACACCACAAAAAATAAGATACTAGTAAAGTAAAATCATAAAAAGCCCTACTTTCTTTGTTTCATTGATCATTGGCAACCAATTAGTCTACAACTGTGTTGTCCACTCAAAATTCCCCCGTTCTTAAGAAGTCATTTTCAAAAAAATTTGAGTTTTAGTGTTTTCTCTAAAGCACCTAAGTCGTGAAATTGAGAAAATCTACGTTTTTGGGTCATTTTGAGTGATTTTCGGGCCTGTCGGAACTTTTTGTCCCAACTGTCCCAAGTTCAAAAGTGCGTTCTATTCCCCGATCGGCTGATTTCCCCGAAGTTGTCCTAATTTCGGGCCCATTGGAACTTTTCGTCCCAAGTGTCCCAAAACTTAAAGTGCAAGTTGTTCCATTTTCGGCCGAAACACCCGAACCGCGTACTTCGCACTTTCGTGTTCCAAATGTCCCAAGTTCAAACGGGCCTTTTGTTCCATTTTCAGCCGAAATGCCCGAACCACGTATTTCATGTACTTGCATTCCAAATGTCCCAAACTTTTCCAGACTCATTGTCACCTTTTCGTCCGATTCACCCGAACCGCGTCCTTCGCGCGTTTTCGTCCCAGATGTCCCAAAATGCATTTGTGCATCTTCTCCCTGTTTCACCTGAATCGACCGAGCTGCGTGTTTCACACATTCACGTCTCACATGTCCCAAGTGAACCCAGTGTCATTCGTACCAATTTTTTCCGCTCTACCTGAATATCCTACTTATTCAAATTGGTGGGTATGCATTAAATGCGCATTGATCACCCTTCTCTCTCAGTCAACGGCCAACATGCCAGTCCCTCGTGGCAGAGACATAGCTGAGGCGTTAAGGAAATTCAAGCAGTAGATTCTGAAGTCGGTGGGTCCCTCTCAGTGACTGGCCACCTGTCTTCTTCTCCTTGTTCTTTTCTCTTCTTCCCTTTCTTTTTCCGTTTTCTTTGTAAAAAGTTAAGGTATTGCGATTGGCGGTCCTTAATTGTTCTTGGTTAAAGAAGCGGTTATGAAGAGTAACTGATTTGTAAAGCTATATAATGGCCTTCCTTACGCCATTCAGAGGGGGAGGAAGAACTTGGCTTATTTTCTGAAAAGTGTAAATATATCATAAAGAAATCAATACAGAAGGACTTTCCATTCTTTGTCTATCTAATCTCCGTTATTCCTAAGCTTTCATTTATTTTCTTTGTGAAGATCATTTGTCTCAAGTTTGTTAGTCTCACCGATTGCATACTCTTCAACTTTGCAAGCCTGGTGATCTTCTATAACCAAGAAGGAACTTTGTGTCCTTGATTAATGAATCTGTGTTATGTTAAGAAACTTTGTGTTCTAGCAGATGTTATTTACAGAACTTTGTGTCTCTGAATTCCATCTTATTTATCCAATACAAATGATCTTGTTTCAATTTACTGTGACTTCGCATACATAAAGAATTACTCTGATATCTATAATTCTGCATGTTGCCTTTCTGCTCTTTCCCATACTCTTTTTCCTTAGTCCTTTTGTAATTGATGATCTTCATAGAAAACACTTTCGTAATATCCAAGTTTAACCAACAAATCATGTTTTGTACATTTGTAAATAGGTTCGTTTCTTAATAAGGGAACCTCTCCCATTAAAGAGGAGGGACTTCTTATCCCCTGACTGTTGCTCTTCGTAAATTCCTATCTGACGACCAACAAACTGCATGATAGATTTACGAGTGACTAGTTCATTCATGTCAAAATAGGTTACTGACAAGCTTGGTATAGAGTACAAATCTCTTTCTAAAGGATTTGTAAAACTTGATAGAACATCCATAGATATTGTTGGTATCATTAGGGGATTGATCCTCAGTTCACATACATGTCCTAATTTCTCAATTCTTCATAATTGACCTCCCTCTATACTTTTCCTTATGTATATCCCAGGATTTCACTGATAATATTTGGGGCTATTGTTCAATAAATTGGTCTCACATGTTATTTAGAACTAGGTATAGCACTAAGGTCACCATAAGGTTTGAACATATTAAAAATAACCATATAGAACCTTATATTTGAAATGTCATCAATGTCAATTGCATAATCATTGATGAAGAGGATCAATTAGCTGAAAAGGAGCCAAATATTCTTCTTGAAGGAATAACTAATCTATTGCTTGATGAACAAGGGACTGAAATTCGTGAGTTTTATACTTATAAGAACATTGAAGAGGCTGGTCTTGGCAATTATTGCTTTCATGAAGAAGACTCTTTCATTCCTAACCTTGTGAAGACAAATTAGAAAGATGATGGTGTTCGTAAAATGTACTTTAATGGGTCCAAGAATAGAAATGGGACATGAGGAAGTATCATGTTGGTGTCTCCAATGAAATAAAAATACTATTTTCCCATAGGTTTTCATTCAACTATAAAAATAATTTAGCTGAGTATGAAACCCTTGTACATGGTCTCCAATGGGATAGGAGAGAGGAATAAAAAAATTACAGGTCTTTGGTGAAACTGAACTGGTTGTGAACTAGGTAAGAGGGTAGAGTGTAACAAAAAACAACTTGTTAAAGTCTTATAACAATAGAGTATGGGACTTTATTGAGGATTTTGAAGCTTTCAATGTGTAATCCATTCCTAGGAAGGAGAAAAACATGCTGACATACTAGCTTCATTGGGGAACAATTTGAAATTCCCAAGGACATCAAGAGGAAAAAATGTAACAACATATTAATGTGGTTGTAAGGCTAACTATATTTAATAATAACACCAATTAGAAGGTGTTTTGAAAATGACCAAAAAATAATCAATTTTCTACAAGAATAAGTTGAGTTCTCAGTTAAGAATCAAGACACATTATAGCAATAATATGAAGATAAAATCATTCAATTAAGGTCAAACAAGATACCTTAAGGTTTGGTCACTCTTAATTCCATATTCAATATTGAGGATCAAATTAGAGGAGAGAAATTAAACATGATGATTAAGCATGAAGGACTATGAAAAAACTTTGTTGGAAGGAAAAGTTTCTTAACCTTGGAAAGGTATGTACCATTAGAGGAAAAACATGCATTTGTTAACTTTGTCAAGAGTTTGATGATGTTTTTTCATGGGGATATGTGATCTTAAATATTTTAATCTAGAATTAGAACAACACACTATAGATTTAGACCCAAATGCCAAGCCTGTTAGGAAAAATCAAAAGGCCTATAAACCCAAATATAGAGCCTCTCATGAAGCAAGAGTTGAATAAGTTGATAGAGGTTAACCATAATATTTCCTATTAAACACTCATCTGGGTTTCCAAATCTGGTCCTCGTGAGGAAAATAAGTGGAGAAATAAGGTTATGTGTTGAATTTAGGGATTTGAATAGAGCTTCATTGAAGGAACACTACCCATTACCTTCCATAGAACATATCTTACAAAATGGTGACAGTTCATAGAACTTCTCACTCCTTGATGGTTATTTTGGCTACAACCAAATATTGGTACAAGAAGAGGATCAATTTAAGACAACCTTCACTACAAAATGGGGGACTATGCATATAGTAAGATTCCTTTTTTTTGTCTAATGTATGAGTTACTTTTAAGAGAGCCATGTATATGGAATTTCAGGGGCTGATCAATAACATTGTGCTTGTCTATCTTGATGATATTACGGTGTTTTCCAAGCACAAAGATGATCATTTGTCTCATCTTAGGAATGTGTTTGAAAGGATTAGATAGTATGGAGTCTCACTCAACCCCAAGAAGTGCATATTTTTAGTCCATTAAGGTAAAATTTTAGGCCATATTGTCTCCAAAAAGGGGCTTGTATTGATCCTGAAAGAGTAAGTGCTATTCTAGCATTGTCCCTACCCAGTCACAAAAGAGAACTACAAAGTTTCCTAGGAAGAATCAAGTTTTTTAGGAGATTTATTCCTGATTTTTCCAAACTTTTGAAGCCACTAACCTCTATGTTGAAGAAGAATATGGTTTTTAGTTGGACCAAAGAGGTAAAGAATTATTTTTAAGTAATTAAGGAATCTATATCACAATCTCGTACCCTCATAAATATGGAATTTTCTAAAGAATTCACTTTATATTCCTTTGGAGGTATTGATACTATTTTAGCTATGTTAGTGTAGTAAATAATGAAGGTATGGAGAAACCAATAGCCTTCTTTAGCCAAGGCTTAGAAGGTTATGAGGTAAGATAATCCTTTGTAGAAAAACAAGTCCTTTCTGTTATAAGAAGTCTCAGGAAGTTCAAACACTTGATTTCTAATAATAAATTCCATTTAATGGTCTCACATCCAAGTGTAAAAGAATTCCTCTTGAGTAAGGACTTAAATGAGAAGAGGCCATGTTGGATCACAAAATTAATGGAATATGATGTGGATATAAAGGTCACAAATTATATTAGAGGAAGAGGTTTATGTAAGTAACTAGCTTCCAAGCTGCATGATGATAAGAGTCTTGTCCTAGTGTTGCAAGATGACCAAAAAATCAATTGTAACTTCAATATCTTTCAGCTGGACTCATGACATGGCCCATTTCCTTCAAACAAGTGAGTTCCCTCAAGGTCTAGATAAAGCTAAAAGGAGATATTTTAAGCTACAATCCATTCCTAATGTTCTTGTGGATGGCAGATTGTTTAGAAAAAATATCAATGGTATTATCTTGAGATGTGTTAACAAATCAAATTGAGAGGATTTTACAAGAATTCAATGATTGATCAGCAGGTGGACATTATGCCCAAGAGTAAAAACACTTAAAATCATGAAAGGAGGATATATTGGCATGAATATCTTCAAATATTTCTATGTATGGGTCAAAAAGTGTCAGAAATGTTCTTTCTTTATGGGTAAAGAGAAACTTGCGCCCTTCCTCTCCACCCCATTTTAGTTGAGCAACCATTCATGTAGTGGGGTTTGATATTTTATAGGGGTAATCAATCCACATTCAAGCCTGGGACACCATTTGGATATTAACAGCAACGGATTATTTCACTAGGAGGAAAGAAGCAATTGCCTTGAAAGAGGTGAATGATGCTAATATCCTTGATTTCTATGAGGGAATTGTAACCACGTTTGGAGTCCCCTCCATAATCATATACGATAATGCCTTGGCATTCCTTGACACCAAGATAACTAAGTGGGCTATAGAAAATGGGATTCATTTGATTACATCCTCAAATTACTATCCCCAAGGTAATGGGCTTGTTGAATCGAAAAACAAGAATCTTCTAAGGATCATTAGGAGAACTTTGGAGGAAAACCAAAGAACATGGCACAAAAAGTTAAAATCAGCCTTATGGGCTGATAGGATTACTCCTAAAATGTTTACCGACAACTCACCTTACAAGCTTATTTATGGTAAAGAGGAAAGATTAACAATATCCCTTGAGTTACCAACTTTAGAACTCATAAATCAGCTCAAGATGTTTGAAGAAGAGGCCATGGAGGCTAGATATGCAAAGTTGATGGAGTTAGAGGAACTAAGAGACCAAGCCATGCACATAATGGAGATTCATCAAGCTCAAATGAAAAAATATTTTGACAAGAAAATAGTGGCGAGGAATTTTCAGGAAGGAGACCATGTCCTCAAATGGGATACAGATAAAGCTAAATTAGGTAAACATACCAAATTTTAAACAATATGGAGTGGTCATTATGTTGTTTCCAACTACAAATCACATAATGGTTTTCAATTTGTCAAGGTTAAATGGGGAGGAAATCCGTATCCAACTAATGGGATATACCTCAAATATTGTTATTAAGGTGAAGTGGTAGTATTATCCACTTTCCTCCAAGTGTTGTTATGAACATGTTCAGTTGGGTACATAGTTTTTGTGATCCTATTTTTAATTAATCATAGTCCCAATCATTCACTCCATGGTAGTAATTAGAGTTTAAAGATTAATTCCAATCCATTGTTAAGTTTAGTAGTTCATGTGGATTTAAGGTGAGATTTACAATTTTGGGATCAGTTTAAAATGTATGCTTGACTCCATGCCAAATGGATATGTCAAACTATTGTCACAAAAATAGAACCCATGTTAGTTTGAAAACTTCATTTAATTCAAGGTATTAAATGTTTTTTGTTTGGAAATTCATTAAAAAAATTAAGTTAGTTTTCCATGGAAGGTAGGAACATAGTGTTGTGTGGGTTTAGCTAATCCATGGAATAAAAGAATAAGGGCTCAAGACTTACGAATATTCAACAAATTAAAATTCCATGGAATAAATAA
This sequence comes from Taxus chinensis, assembly GCA_019776745.2. Classification (NCBI taxonomy): domain Eukaryota; kingdom Viridiplantae; phylum Streptophyta; class Pinopsida; order Cupressales; family Taxaceae; genus Taxus; species Taxus chinensis. The sequence goes on along the minus strand of JAHRHJ020003127.1, from coordinate 55,646 downwards.
GTTAGTGTTCCATAGAAATCAGTTGGAAGTGTATTTTTCTATGGGTTCAGGGAAGATAGTGCATCATAGGTTTGTAAGGTATGTGTTACAAATAAATGGTACTATGAAGTTATACTCCATAGATCAAAGTAAAATCCACACAATAAAGACATTATGTGTACTAAAGGAAATCTACAGAATGAAGAAGAAGTTTTCTAAGGAAAAATAAAATTTGAAGGCCACATAACAAAGAAGTTACGCAAATTTTCAGACTCTATATAAAAGAGACGAAGAATGAAGTAAAAGATAAATATCAAATAGAAGACCTGAGGTACAAGACGAGGTTGTTGCAGATAAAATTTTGGCTTCAGGTTAGGAGAACGAAGAAACAAGTCCATAGTTTATGTGGAAGCTACTAAAATATGTGGAAGACCATGGAAATATGAAAAGTCCGTAGATCATAGTAAAAACATTATAAAGTCACAAAAGATAGAGGTAAGATAACAAATCATATAAATTATAGTCTTTATTTACCAACTCAAATTCTATGTGAATTGGAACCTCATTTAGAGATATTTGAATGCTCACCTAAAGCATGTGTGGATATTAGGTCCTTCTTTTGTATATGCTTGTCAAGATGTTAGAATGCATATTAATAATAACCATTATCCAAGCAGTCATTCAAATATAAATCATTACATGAAATCACTATGGTAACACATATAATAGGGAAGTATAACAGATTAGAAAACAAACAATTTCAAATGTACCATGAATTTTCCATATTCAGACATGCCAAATATCATAATCCATCCTCCATAATCCATTATATTAAAGTATTACATAACAGAAGCTGAATACTTCAGTATACCAAGGAACCTGGAAATGCGAAAAGCATAAAACACTAGACAATAACCGCATAACAAATACTTTCAAAATCAAATGTAATAACCAGTACTCATGATACAATGCCATACAATAGATAAATATATATAGGGTGGGGACTTTCCCTTCACCACCCATGCACTCTCCTAATAATAGGCATGCCTAAAATAGTCTACATAATTTACATGCAACTAATTTAATAGACTGTCCTATAAATAAGACTTCCTATTTAATCCTATTAATAGTCTCCATATGTGTACTTGACCTGCATGTACATTCTTCAAAAATATATTTTACTTGGCAACCAAGTCATCACGCATTATCTCTTTACTTGGTCAGCACTCCATCCTACTTTTCTACTTTTAGCCCATAAACTAGTAAAATTGGCTAAGTCTTGGGTTTGTCTACCTATGCATGATCCTTCTATGTGCCACTTCAACTGGTACCCGCACATGATCATGCACCTCCCCTACACACAAAATTTCTCTGTGCTCTCTATTCATACTTATCCATTTTACCATGTCCAACATTACCCCACACTAATTGTATTTTTTCCTCGACAATGGGGTTTACTCATCTTATAGATAAAGAATGAGAAAATAAAGACATGTTTAGAAAGAATGAAAGAATATCCAGTACATGTTGATCTCCTACTCCTCAACCGGCTGTAAAATTTTAGGGTACTCTTTATTAAGGGTGATCTCTAACTCACTCCATTCTACTAGCCCCTTTATAGTTGTATCTGAGATTATCCCAACTGTCTCCTACCATCTCTTCTGGAGTCATATCCTCATTCTTTTTCTTTAACTCCCTTATTACTCATGCTAGGGCTTGAAATCATCCCTTCCATAACATCCATCCATTCATGCCACCAATGATCCAAGCTCCTTGATTATTATTTATAACTGAGGCTCCCTCAATATCTTAAGTGTGTTCCATGCGCTTCTCTCTCTTCTCATCCAAGATTCTCATCCTTCTTTGCCGATAACACTTTATCTCCTCCTTGATTTTATATTCCCTAAGGATATGTTTAGGATCCAAGAAGTTGTTCAGCTCTGAACCTTCCTTCATCCATTCATCCCTTATCATTTGCAACATGGCTTCACTTCCACAATTTTGTGCACTACAATCTTCTTATTCTTCTCCTTCTCTATTGATATGTCTTCTTGTGTCACCCCTTGTACTATCTTGCTTCTCCTGTAGTAACATATGAACTAAATCTTGTAAGTAATGCAATTCCAAAGGGTATTTATCCCATAGTAATTTCATCAAAACCCTGGGCACACCTCCAAAATATCATCTCCAATGTTGGATGCTATGTCCAAGACAACCTTTGAGAACTTCTCTACTTTGTCCTTTCACCTCAGTCAGTCTGATACACCTCTTGTTCTTTATTCTTCTTATCACTATCAATTTCTAAGAGTGCCCCCTTATCCAAATTTATTGCAAGCCACTTCTTCCACCATTTTTTTAAGGCATTGCTAGCCTATTCATCAGTGAGCTCATTGGTCTTTACTGTTACATGGGTTGCGTGAGGTGTCTTCTTCATCCTGCACCTTATACATGCTTCTTCATTACATCAACTCATGTTCATCCATATGACATATGCATACTCCAGCTCAACATATTTTTAGTGCACATATTTGTGCCCTCTAGATCAATCATCTCCCACCCATATAATTTATTTGTAGCAAGTGTGCTTTAGAACCTTGCGCTATTATCTTTTTAGGGTCATTGGCATACAAAAGGTCTGGTGTGCACAAAATTTCTTCTCCCCTTTAGCCACCAGTTTTCCTAAATGTGGGTATATGAGTTTCATTGCCTAAGAACATACCTTCTCCTTTTTCAACAGAAGCTTCTCCATGCTCCTCAATGGCTCACCTATCACTCTTTTCTTTTTCTTCATCCTTCTCTAGTGGGACCTTCTTCTTCTCATGATCACTAGGCACTTCTGCATCACAATGTGTCTCCTCATCCCTAGGATCTTCTTTAACCTCCACATTATGAATGGGTTGGATTCATTATTTTGTGCACAACCTCATCTGACACACCTTCTTCATCAATATCACTCTTGTGTACTATCTTTTTCCTTCTCCTCTTCTTCTTTCTCTAGGATTATCTTAACTAGTTTTGTCCTTGGTGACTTCTAACAACCTCATAGAGGTCCCTGTGCCACCACTCTAATCCTTATGTTTTCTTCTCATCTTTCTTCTATAGCCTTGGTCAAGTGTGCCACTCTCTTCCTTCTTTCTCCTCAACCTCAAGATCAATCTTTATTTCTTCCTCTTCCCGACCTCAGAGGAGTATCCTCACGCATTCTCTTGGTGCCTATAGTCTTCTTTCCTTTGGGAGGGTCTGGAAGTTTCATATCTTCTCCACCAATATACTTCCCATCCTAAAATCTGGGTCTAAGATAAACATATACATGCATGTATATTATTTCTTCCCAACTACCATGGACTCAGGAGTGATGTCAATTTTATTTGAATCCATTTTTTCTTCATAAGTTGTCTTATTAGGATAGACACAGGTCTTCCAAAATATATGGTAATCTACATCCACCTTTATCTACATCAAACTTCATAGCTTCTTGTATTATACAACCTATTCACATAGTCCTTAAAGTATCACATAGTAAATGCAAATGGTTTCTTACACCATGGGATTTTCTCCCCATCCTTCATATAAGAACCTACCTAAACAAAAGTGTTGGTAGGTTAAAACTCTTCTTAAACATCTAGAACCAAGGGAAATTCTCTTGGTATGTGCCATTCACCTTCAAATGCTTCGCGCATTCTTCTATACCATTTATCTATTTTTTGCTTTATAGGCTCTTGTGATTACCATCACAAGTAAATTGGTGAACCTCTAGGTTGGTGAATTATTTTCCATAGGATATACCCACATATTTTCCCTGGGTCCATCTGGTACCCCAATCTCACAAAATACCAAAAGAAGCAATATTGTGCCCCATGTATTTTCTCACCTTTATCTGCTTGCATGCATGCTCCTTCAATAATGCTCCTTTAACAATGTACTGCACAATGTTATAATAAGTCTTATTCTCCATCTTATGTGCAATATGCAACCATTGCTTGTTCACTTCCTTCTACCTATTTGAGATGCCCTAACTTGCATCTTACCAAGTGTGTAACCACTCTTATTACAGGGTCTGATCAGATGCCTACATCCATCACACACCTCCCTTATGATAATTAAGCATGAATACAATGGATTCTACCCCTACCTCATCATCTAAATTTGGCTCTATCTCTCTTCCCTGAGTTACACAACCTAGTCACTCTTCCTATCAACTACCTTTGTGAGGCACATTCTCCTACCTGCAAAAAAAATATCCTCATGGACTCGTGATACTAACCACTGATACAGGCATTCTGGTTTCCAAATAAGGGCAAGCTCATAGATTTGAAGCACTCCCACACTCTCCAAGAGTCCATTCATAGAATTTTCATATATTCTCTTCCCTACTTCTTGTCCTCTTGTTTTTCTTGATAACAGTGTATTTTTCAATGTTCCACCATTTTTCTCTCAGAGAGGTGATTGAAATTGCTTATTTTGCATTTTTTCAGTTGATGACTTCCATGACTTCATCCTTCTATGACCTTTTTGGGATATTGCATCTCTGTAAACCACTCTTCTGAAACTTCCTCTAGTCAGAGGCTTTTTTCCCTTATTCACAAATTTCTTGGTGTCATTGTTAAATAATAAAAATTTTCTCAACTTATAATGTGCCCTAGATGTCATTAGATTACTCACCACTACTTACTCCTTACAACCTTTCACCTTCTTGTTTCTCTAGTTCCTTGAACCCACATGCCCTAGCTATGAATTTTTCTTATCAAACCATAGCTTAAAATTCAACCCTCGAACCTCTATCCTTCTCTTTCTCATGCCTTTTCCTTTCTCTCACACTTCCCATGAAGGATTAATCACTTTAGGTCATGTCAAATATTCCTATAGGTTTGATGGATTTCCTTCTATATTCACACTTTCACACTCGTTCACACTTCAATCGCTCTTCAAGGCTCAAATAATTTCTAACATGTAAGGTAAGAATGAAGTTTTTTGCACTCCTTTAATAGATTTTTCATGATTTTCCCACATTAATTTCTCCTCACCTACCACTGTACTTATATTTAATTATGATTTTTTACTTTTTTTGTGCTTTTCATGCTTTCTTTACACACTATAATTGTAACCTTTTGACACACTACTACTTTTAAGCCAAACATCCTCATGCATGTCTTCCTTGCAGACCATATACATAAACCTTTACGCTTCATACCAAGTAGTTCATCATGTCATTGCCTACCTCGCGTTACACTACGTGATCCTTTTCCTCGTGTGGTCTTTATCCTGAGAGTAATTTCCTTATGAGCACCATCATCCTTAACATCTATTAGCACCTTTTTCTCTTGTACACATGTTTCAGAGATAATCCTTATTCACACAATATATGTACTGGTGTCAACTTTCCCAAATGAGACAACCTGTATATAAATTTTGGCACCAATGAATTCCTTTTTTACGCACCTACCACCTGGTTCACCCCACACTAAAAGTATGTGGTGTCCTCTAGGCATGAACTTAATAGATAGTAATTAGCTTCCTACGTGCAAGTACGCTTATTACAAAAAAACAAGGAAAAAAAAATCAAAAAAAAACAACAAATGGAAAGAAACACATGAAAATGGAACCTAATCTAAGTGGCAATACTGCCTTATTACAAACACCAAGAAGATTTATTTATAGTAGGGCTTCAGTCTACTCCCATTGAAGTAACCGGGAAACATGGTGCCATCCAACGCCTGCAATTGACATGCACCTGATTCAAGTATCTTGGTTACTACAAAAGGTCCCAACCAATGCACCTTCAACTTTCCTGGGTGGCACACAAACTTGGATTCATAGAGAAGGACCATCTTTCCAACCTCAAATGTCTTATTCTTAATGTGCCTATCATGCCAAGCCTTCTACCTTTCCTTATTAGTCTTTTGGCTCCAATGCACAATGGTGTGCCGTTCATCCAATTGCATTATTTTTTCAATGCACTCTTCTACAGTTCTCATCATCTATCCACCTACACGTAATATGTAGGGATGGAAATATGAATTCAATAGGTAGAACAACCTCTACACTAAACACCAATTGAAATGTGTGTCCTTATTCAACCTTTTATAAGTGGTCCTGTAAACCCAAAGTATAGTTGATACTTTATCATCCCAATCCTTTCTTCCAACATCACAATTTTTTATCAATGTTTGTCCCAAGATCTTGTTGAAAGCCTCTGCAGTGTCATTAGCTTGTTGGGTGATATGGATTATTCTTATGGTGTTCCACCATAAACTCTACCAATAAAATTCTGATTTTCTCATTCAAGAAATGAGTTCCTTTATCACATGTAAAGCTTAATGGGCAACCATACCTACTAATAATGTTTTCCCATAAGAATCTTGTTGTTGTGGGTATTGTATGATCCTTTGTAGGTGTGGCCTCTAACCACCATGTTAGATATTCTATACAAGTAATAATGTAGTGCACACTAGTCCTACATGTGAGTGGTGCAATAGGTCCTAAAAAGTCAATAGCCCACTTTTCAAAAGGCTTCGCACTTCTTAAAGGTCTACAAGGGCATCTCATCTCTATGTACAGGATTTCCAAGGCACTGACAATGATCACATGCCTTCACATATGGTATCCTTATATAATGTCTCCCACTAAAATCCTACCATAAGAATCTTGCGTACAATAGCATCACCTGCATAATGCCCTCCTGCTATTCCATCATGAGCCTCCACCATAATAGCTTCACGCTCATGCTCAAGAACACAAAAATGGTGTAAGACCTCATCTATTCCCATTTTGTACAAGTCACCTCCAATCAAATGATAAGACACAACTCAAATATCAAGCTACTTTTTCTCCAATGTATTCATTCTTTTAGGCATCTGTCCAGTGCACAAAAACACTGTAATATCCTTCAACTCTATGGGTAGGTGGCTTCAACCTAAAAAGTTTGCATCTGGTGCATAGTGTCTTCAATGCTATACATGTTCCTCACTAGAATTAATCCTTGATAAATGATCAATCCCTAATTTACTTCTTACCTAGCTTGACAACAACTGTGTAGTCAAATTCTTGAAATAAAAGTATCCATCTACAAATGTGCCCTTGCAAAATAGGCTTGTTGACTAAGTACTTTAATGCGATATGATCTGTATAGAAATATAAATGGGGTTTTTTAATAAATACTGTCAAAATTTATGAATCGTGCATAGATCATAGATAATGCCTCATGTTCTATAGTTGTGTAGTTCTTCTTTGTGGGTGTAAAATTTTACTTTCAAATAAAATAGGTATGTTCCACAATTTCTTCCCCTGGTTGTGCCAACACTACACTAATTTACAATCTAGAGGCATCAACATGAACATGAAAAGGATTTTCCCATGAAGGAAATCACAAAATTGGTGCATTAGTAAACCTCTAATTTATTGTCTCAAACACTTTTTTTTGCATGTGACACCAATAAAATTTCCCTTTAGCTTTGAGAAACTCTTCCAGGAGCACGACAATATTTACAAATCCCTTGATTAAATTTCTGTAGTAACGAATATATCCAAGGAATCCAAGCACTTCACTCTACTTACTAGGTTTATCTAAAACCAAGATCATAACTTGTTATTATAATTTTATCATTTGATTCAAATTAATGATGTTAGCTACTAAATAAAAGTAAACAACTCATAAAATAGAGGGTTTAAGGTACCTCAAATGTGTGATAATGGATGAATGGTATCAAAAATGATTGATCCCCGCTACAACTGGATAACCTGTAAAACAAGAATACTAAGAGGAAATGGATTAGATAGTAGATGGGGGGTTTCCTGACAAAGTCAGATCCAAGAAGTATTACCTTCCTTTCAGATGTCAACCCCCGTTTGATAAGAATAAGATAAAAGTAAAGGATAGATAAGTAGATAATATGTAGAAACGGAAGGCACACAAAAAATCTAAAAATAATAAAATGAATCACATACAAATCTGATCTAAATAAATATAAATAAAATTTACCTGACTGGGTCAATGGTGACCAGACTGTGTAGAGGTAGGTCAATGGTGACCTGAGTGATGTGAAGATTGGATAAAAAGTAAATATGTAGATCTAAGAGATATGAATGTAAACTGGATGTAACAGAAGCCTGTAGATGTTGGGGATGACCTACAAAAGAATGTCTAGGACAGAAAGGTAGAGAAAATGGAAAAAAATAGTGATTTAAATGGGTTGGTTGATAAAATGGTCTCAAGTCGATGGTGACCATGAAATGGAGTGAATTGATTCAGACGACTACAGATAGTAGGATGGATGATATGTAAGATTTGAGAGGGATAGAGAATGGAGATGGACAGAGAAAATCTGGAGAAAAAAGGCAGTATGCTAACAAGATGGATGGATGATGGTGACCTAGGGTGGGTGAGACCTGCATAGATAAAACCAAGTAAATGGATGGGAAGGAGCTAAATGGGTGACCTGCAAGTAGAAACACTGGATAGAGACAGACTTGATAATGGAGTCTGATGCTGGTCCCTATAAGATGTTAGATCCAACAAGATAATAATAGAAATAACATAAGATAACACAAAAATCAATGTAAACCTCCCAAAGTCAATGCAGTGATGAAAACAAGCTTCCAAGGACTGTAAGAAGGTTGGTACTATTGTTGAGATGCTCTGGTTTGAAGATGGATTCACAGAATGAAAGAAAATCAAGTTTTTTCACTGCTGTGTGTGTTTGTGTGTCATCTTTTTGAAAAGGGAAGAATTCAGTCTTATAGGGTTGACGACGAATGGGCTAGGTCACCACCACTATGGGGAAACTTTCCCCAATGGGGTTGATTTTGTGTTTTTGTCAGGATTTTGGGTTTTTAAGGATGGGAAAAGTGCTTTAAAGCTTGTAGGTGGGAAGAGGTTGTTTAGGGATGTGTCATGGGTAGTTAGGGGATAAAGATAGGTAGGATAAAATCTAGAAAAATCATAGGGATGTAGATTTAGGATAAAATCATCCTAAAAGGAAATTCCATTAGGGCTAGTGGATATATGGAATTAAATTACTGAAGATTAATTAATCAATGTTAATTAATAAGGATTAAAGGTGATGGGATAATAGGTGGGAATTTAATTAAATTAAGGGAGATCTAGCTAGGACCATGGTGAAATATGTGCACACGGGAAGACAAGGGTAGAGATACCAATTTTAGGTGTCTACATTTGCCCCTTTTTGTCGAGTGGTTTGCGCTAGCAAGCCATGAGACAAAAATGATGAGAGACAAAGAGTAGGATGAGGATTGACAAAAAGGTTGATGATGAGCTCCCCCTCAAATGGGGGATTGATAACACCAAGGGAAATTGATGACGTGTTTGAAAAAGGTAGATGATGAAGGGTGGGTGGGTGAAGAAAAATGGGTAAAATGATAATGCAAGGAAAGATGCCCCAAGAAAAAAGGATCACAATAACAATAAAAACTATGGTGGTGACTTTGATATCACATGGGTAGGGGACACAGGGTGGTCTCAATGGAGATGGTGGAAATGTTCTACAGGCCAGTGAGTGGGTGAAAATCACTGTGAAATGGAGAGAATCCAATAGGAAACCTCTCAAATGGATGTGAGCTGGGATGACCAATGGGTCATAGGAAAACATCAAACCATGCAAACTAAATGCAAAAATTATGTGAAATCCTTCGTACATGAGGAATTGAGTGAAAAGGGTATGCGTCCACAAAGGGATGAGGATGAAAATAATGGTGCCCCAGTATAGGGCACACAAAAATGGAGTAAATATGAAAAAGGAAAAATATGGTGAAAAATGGATGAGATGAAGGATGGAGATAAATATGGTTCCCAACAGAGAAAATGGTCTGAAAAAGGAAACAATAAGAAATGATGATATAAAATTCCCCAAGGGGAATAAATATGGCCACAAAGTGGACTTGAGATAAGATGAAATGATGTTGCCCTAAAAAAAGATCAGAAAATGGCCAAAAGGGTGAGATAGGAAAATGTGTGATATGAATGCTCAAAGAAAAATATGGCCACAAAAGTGGACTTAGAGATGAGATAGATTGGATAATATTTGATGAGATGGAAAAAGGTGTAATAAATGATAGAAGAGTAATATATGAAATTGATAAATTAGATGTGACCAAAAGGGTATGAACGATGCTATGTCATATCAAGGAACGTGCGAGGAAAAAGGATGCCTCCAATCACATTGGAGGTAAACAAGAGAGGGATCCAGGTAATGCAAGGCACATGCGACCAAAACATGATGTTAGCATATAACCAATGATAGTTAGTTATACCAAAGATCATGAGAGAAACAAGGATGGAATGAACTCATAAACCTAATGTCAACATGACAAAGGGGTTTTTGATGTAACTTGTATGTGGGAAGAGGGTTCTCCATGAGTGGTGTTCCCTAAATCTATGCCCCAACTCTGGGAAGGGGAAAGAGAAAACTGATCAATGCGGGAAGTTTGCTAGAAGAAAGTTGATCAATGCGGGAAGCTTTCTTAGGATGCTAATAAAATGGAAGGTTGATCAATGCGAGAAGCCTTTGATGCCATAATACAAAAGAGTAGCCATCCTTCGAGGGTATGGTCTACTTTATACATATATGATATAGATGGAAAGAATGATATACATGATAGCCATCCTTCGAGGGATCAGTCTATTTATTTGATTTGATTTGATTTTCATGCTTCTTTTTTTTTTTTTTTTTTAACAACATTTCCTTCAAGGGAGAAGTATTTTTTTGATAACTTTGATTTTGATAAGAGCATCCATGAATTTTTATTTTAACATGGGGAAGAGCTGGGAATAGCTAGGTAGACCACTTAGGAGGGGACAATGAATGTACAAGAGACACCCATGAACCCTTTTCATGGTTTCAAGAGGTAAACAAGGGGGTGATGGATGTAATGATCATGGAGTTCTCACCAAGAAGGGAGAACCTATCCATAAGGAAAATGCTATGGGCAGAGCCATGGTGCCCATATTTAAGGTCATGTCTAGGAAAGTGATGGTAGACCACATAATTCCAAATCATTACAATGATAATGGAAGAGGCTAATGATGAAAGGATGATCTAAAGATATGACTAAGTGCTCACTAGTAATGTGCTAACAATAGAATGGTCACAAGTGCAATGCGTTAAGAGGTTCCACTTCTGGTTTACCATCAAGGGAGGCCAAATGATAGGCTCCCGACCCATACTTATGTGTGATAATGTATGGTCCAATCCATTTAGGGGAAAACTTTCTGCGTTGGCTCCTTTCTAGAGTAGTAACATTCTGATTTTCTTTGAGGATGAGGTCACCACATTAAATTCATGCTCTTTGAGGTACTTATTGTAAGCATGTTTGATGCACTCTTGATAAACATGATGGTGTTCAAGAGAGAGGAGGTGGAGTTCATCTAACAATTTGAGCTTTGTTTTATGCTCTTGGCGATAATCTTCATCAGAGATGAAGTCGCGAAGAGACACACAAGGATGGAATTTGGAATTTGAGAGGATGGAAGACTTCAGAATCCATACACAAGAGAAAAGGGCGTAACTCTTGTGGAAGTGTGTATGTTAGTCTGATAAGCCCAAAGAGAGAAGGGGAGATGAAGGTTCCAATTACGACCAGACTCTTCAATAGTCTTATGCAAGAATGTTTCAAAGGGTTTTATTAGTTGCTTCGGCTTGGCCGTTAGCTTGAGGATAATATGGAGAAGAGAAACTAAGTTGGATATTGAATGAGTCACAAACTTTCTTGAGATATTTATTTTTAAAGGACTTTCTGTTGTCCGTGATGAGTTTGTGAGGGACGCCAAAGTGGAAAATGATATGCTGGTAGATAAAGTTAATGATTGGACCAGATTTAGTTGAAGTGAGGGGAATTTCTTCCACCCACTTAGTGAAATATTTGGTTGTAGTGATGATAGAGTGATGTTGTTGTGAAGATCGAGGATTGATGAGACCAATGAGATCAAGACCCCATTGTGAGAAGGGCCAAAGGTCCTGAGCCGGCTAAAAATATTGGCTAGGAATGAAAATAATATTGGAATGTTGCTAACACTTTTCACATTTCTTAACATACTCATAACATTCATGATTGAGGGAAGGCCAGTAATAGCCAAGACAAAGAATGCACTTAGAAACTTCTAATCCACTAAAATTTCCGCCACAAATAGCATCATGGAATTATTGGATAGCATGAGAAGATTCATGGGATTTAAGGCATCGAAGAAGAATACCATCAAATCCATGCTTATAAAGGATTCCGCCAAGTATCACATAGTGGTTAGCACATTGAAGGAAATACCTCCTAGCATTCTTGGATAGATCAGGTGGAATGATGGATTTGGATAAATAATCAAAGATTTGGGAATACCAAAGATATGACAAACTAGATCTCAATAAGATTAACATGAGGTAAGTCATGAAATGGTCAATCACTATGGTGAACAACAATAGAAAGTTTAGATTCTTCTGTTGTCCATGGGATGAGAGTTACAAGGGATGTCATCATATCTATGAAATGATTGGATGATTGAGGGACCACTTGGATAGTATAAGAATTGAAGGCCTCGAGGAAGAGATGAATGATGTCTCGATATTTTTGAAGAGTGTCATTTTTACACTGATACTCACCTGTGACTTGTTTGATGATAAGTTCAGAATCCCCATAGATGTCAAGAATTTGAACACCTAGAAAGAGAGTGGTTTCAAGACCTAAGATAAGGGCTTCGTATTCTGCCATATTATTCATGCACTCAAAATTGAGCTTGTTTGTGAGGGGAATAGGAGCATCCCCAGGAGGAAAGAGAACGCTGCCAACACCTCCCCCTTGTTGACATTTAGAACTGTCAAAGAAGAGGGTCATTTTAAGGGTTTCATACTCATGATGAAAGTGATTAATGGATTCATCTGGGAACTAATCATGAGGAGATATGTGAACTAGGAAGAGGGGCTTCTTATAATTGGTCTACAATAGCTTGGCCCTTAATGGATTTTTGAGAAATAAACTCGAGGTCAAACTCAGTCATGAGCATAAGCCATCAAGTAATAAGATCATTGTGATACAATTTAGAATGCATCATCTTAAGAAGATGAAAACTAGTAATGACATAAGTCTTATGATTGAGGAGATATTGTCAAAGCTTAGAGGTGGAAAAGAAAAGAGCGTAACACAACTTTTCAAGTTTAGTGTAGTGAGTCTCATAGTTGTGAAGGGTGTGACTGATGTAATAAACAACCTTCTCATGACCTTGGTCATCATGATGTGCTAACATAGCCCCTAGAGCATGATCAGTAGCAGATATGTATAGATAAAAGGGCTCCCCTCACATGGAGGTGTAAGCACTGGTGGAGAAAAAAGATATTGTTTAAGGTCATCAAAATCCTTCTGGTAATTATGATCCCAATTGAAGTCTATGTATTTACGAAGGAGATGATGAAAGGGTTGGACAATGATTTGAAAGTTGGAAAATGAAGCGATAGACCAATTGAAGTCAGCCTTGAAGACTACAAAGTTGCTTAAGATTGGAAGGAGGAGGCATTTCGATGATTGCTTTAATTTTCGTGGGGTCAAATTCAATGCCCCTGATAGATATAATAAAGCTAAGGATATTTCAAGTTAATACTCCAAACACACACTTGGCTGGATTGAGATGAAGACAAAATTGGATAAGCCACTTGAGAAGGACTTCAAGAATGGAAAGATGGTCATATGATGTTTAGATTTACCTAAAAGATCATCAACATAATCTTCTATGGTTTTGTGGATGAGATCATGAAAAATATAAGTCATGGCCCATTGGTAAGTAGCTCTGGCATTTTTTAGACCGAAGGGCATGACATGGTAGCAAAAGGTCCCCCAAGGGGTGATGAAAGAAGTGTTATCTGAGTCCTTTGCGGTGATAAGAATATGATTATAAGTAAAAAACCCATCCATAAGAGAAATCATCTCATGACCTGTGGTAAGATCCACAAGTTGATCAATGTTGGGAAGAGGAAAGTCATCTTTAGGGTAGGTGAGGTTAAGATCTCAAAAGTCAGTGCATATACAAAGTTTTCCAGACACTTTAGTGATGGGTAATGATATTATAAACCCATTGGGGATAGTCAATGGGGATGATGAAATTGGAAGAAAGAATATGTTGCAAATCCTCTTTGATAAGGAGGGAAACTCAAGGGTGCATGCGATGAAGCTTCTGCTTAACCAGTTTTGCATTGGGAATAGTGATGATATTGTGAATGATGATAGAAGGGTCAAGACCTAACATGTCTAAATATGACCATGTGAATTCCTGGCTATGACAAGAGAGGAATGTGGTGAAAGACTCAAGCTCATGTGGATCAAGGGATTGACCTATTTTGAGGATGTGAGGCTCTTGGGGAGTCCTGATATTGATGTCGATGGTGGATTCATTGAGAAGAGTGGATGTGTTAGATGGTAAGGTCTTATGAAGATAAGAATCCTCTACCCCCATGTGGGAAAGAATGGCATCATCATCAGCACACTGAATAATTTCGATGGTAGAAGAGTCTTCTTCTATCATCTCTGGATGGCAGAGAGGGGAAGGGATCCTAGTCTGGTTCTCAAACTGATAAGTGATCAGTCCCAAGTGATGGTGGAGACTAAAAAAATTGAGTATATAGAGGTAATAGACATGGTGTCATCCATATCCATGGAACTCATGGGATGGAGAAGATGGAGAAGGCATGTCCATGCACATCTTAATGGTGGGATGGGGTCAGAGGTTGCTCTTGATATAGCATAGTTTATGAGGCACTTTTCAAAGGCCAGATTGTCCCATGATCAATAATAAGGCCATGTTCCCCTATGCTCATAATGTCCCATGACAAATCCCTTCCATGTGTAATGGTGAAGACATAGCGTGTGGGAAAAGGATGGTTTTATTAAGGAAGCCAAAACCATACTGAAATAAGGTTTGGCATGTGGAAGATCGACATGTGAGAAGAAGGGGTATCAAAAACCACCATAGAATGAGGTTGGTTTGAAGATGTGGTGGACCGTTGAAGGAATGAAATCCCTAACGATTGGGTTGATACATTAGAGCTTGGTCAGGTCTATCGAAGATGTGTGAGGATGTGGGAAAGGTGTTGAGTGTAAGAAGTATCGATACTCCCCCAGTGTGAGTTTATCCATTACTTTATCTAGGGAGTCATCATTGGGAAGTTTGGATGAAGGGATGGATGAGCTCTAGTGGATGGTATTTAAATGGATCATTCTTGGGAATGAGGACATCATTAAATTGATAGGTCATGTTGCACATTTGGATCACTTGAAAGGGTGGATCATCCCTTCAGGAAGTTTCAAGATCTTCCCCTCATGCTTCATATTTAAGACAATGATGAAGTGTAGAGGGGACACATCGCATAACACGTGATCCAAGGTCATCCAAAGGAGAACATTATATTGAAATTATCCTTCTATGATGTAGTATACCTCATAGAGGAGATTCTCACCAATGTAGATGGGAAGGAAAACCATTCCTAAGGTGGGAGAAATAGTGTCGTTTAAGGTACGAAGGATCGCAGGTGTTTGGGTGATTGTGGATTTTGGAATCTTGAGTTGATCGAAGGTATGTGATGGGATGATGTTAATGCTTACCCCATTATTGATCATGGATCATCAAATGAAAGTATCATTGATCCTAACTGTGATGAAAAGGGGAAGGTCATGTTCTTCCAGTGTGATGTTCTTAGGAATCTCAGTATCATCGAATGAAATGGTAGCAGAAGTTGTGAGTGCTCCTATGATAGATGTAAAGGGTTGAGTCTCATCATTGGATGTTAGAATACACTTCCAGGCTTTTCAGTTGAGGACCTATGTCTATGGTCTGGAAAGATTTGGATGAACTCATAAAGAGACATCTTAATTGGGGTCTAATGAATTTGTTTGACGATACTTTGTTCAATAGGCTGAGGGGAAGCTAAGAAAAAAACCATAGGTTTTTATGATGATGTGAGTTCCTTAGGAGGAAGGATGGTGAAAAAGGTCTTGGATTTTAGACTGGGATGTTCTCTTAGGATCATGTGGGACCCAGATCAAGTGGATATTCAAACAACATTGATGAATAAAGGGGGACCATCCTCAAAATAATCATCTTTTGGAGGTGGGATGGCCAAAAAATTCCGTGATGAATGCTTAGGGTTTTACTTATGCATTTAGATGGATGAGGTAGAAGGTGTGGGTGTGGAAGGAGGAGATTTTTTTACTTCAAGAAGAAGGTCATTTTCCTCGATGATGTTGTGGATAAGGGTTTGGAGTGCTTTGCAATTCTCAGTGTCATGTTTAGGAGTACGATGGTAGGACAAATGAGGTTTGAATCAAACCACGATGGCTTCTTACTATTTGGGTCAAAGGCCTTAATAGGTGGAAGCGTGATGGTGGAAATTTGGAGTAAGTGTTGGAGGAATTCCACATAAGACTTGATCAAAATATTAGGAGGTGCCTTGTCTTTGTGAGATGTCTTGGTCTTAGGTAAAAATGATTTGGGTGTTTAATGTGGAGTTGGAGTATTTCGGGGTTTTGGTGTCTTAGTTTCAGTTTTGGTAATGATTGGTGCTCTGGAAGAAGAATCATTGGATGAATTTGGCTTTATTTGATTGGCAGATTGAATTTTCTTTAATGGACAAGCTAGTCCAAAAAGAGATGGATGTGGTCCTAAGATAGATGATGTAGTGTTGGATTGTTTGATCTTAGGAGGGGGGATATCGATTTTCTTGTGAGGATGTGAAAGATAACATTGAGGAAATGTGCCAAGGGTTCTAGATTTGGTTTTTGAAGAAGCACCCTTGGGAGGGATGACCACAATCTCAACTAGAGGGTCTGAAGGTGGTGTTATCAGTGGAGGGAGTAGTTTTTGCATGATGAGGTCAAAAGAAGGTGAATATTGGTTTGACGTAGAAGTGTTTGATTGTGTAGATGAGATGGGAGGATCATTTGAATTCAAGGCAAGTTGAAATGCTCTCATAAATTCTTCAAATGATGAAAGTGATGTGGAAGATGATGTAGATGTGGTGAAAATAGTTGATGTGATGGGTGTGGGAAAAATCATGGAAAGAGGAACTAGGATTGGTACTAAGGGTGATATAATGGGTAAAGGTGGAATAGATGTGGATAAAGTAGTCAAATCTAATGAATTGGATGTGATAAATGATGGAACAGATAATGAAGTAGATATAGGTTTTGAATCAATGGTGGATGTGGAACTAGGTGGGAATGGTTATTTAATAAATTTTTCAAGGAATAAGAATGATATGTTTGTGAATGGGGTTGATCTAGTACATTGTAGATGCAGGAATGGATGTCGAGGTAGATGTGGTTTTGATTGATGTGGTTATAGGGATAAGTGTTATATGGGCTTGTAGATGTAGGAATAATATCTAAAGAGGTAGGATGTGATAGTTGATGAAGAAGGTGAGGTTATTGATGGGGTAGGATCTTGATCAATGGTATGGATAATGTTTATGGTATGAGAATTGGGTGCTTGGGATGTAGAAGAAGTAGGTGGCTTGAGTTGTTGGTATGTGGTTGGGAAATGGTTGTCTAAAGATGTCAAGTGGTTGTTTGGGTGATACGTTAGGATTGTCCACTTGAAGGTCACCTTGATCAATGAGTCTTTAGACTAGGTCTTTAAAGGTTCAACACCTCTCTATATCATGTCCTCATGACTTGGTGGTATTTACAGTAATGATCTTCATAATACCACATAGGTTTTGGTTTAGAATCATAAAATGGTCAGATTGGAGGAAGTGTGATAAGATTAACCACCATCAACTTGTCAAATATTGAACTATACGATTCTCCAAGGGGAGTATAGTTGGGTGTAGGTCTACAGGGCTCATTGTTGTGGCCACGTGCTATATGTGGGTGCAAAAGAAGACTTGACGACCATAAAATTGGCCGCACTCTTAGATTTATCATTGTGTGTGGATAGTTTGGTGAACTCAAATTTGGGTTTGTTTGATTTAAGTTTTAGTTGGCCTTGCTCAAGGGCACGATTTTCAAGTTTGCAAGCCATGGTGAAGGCTTCTTTGAATGTTTGGAAAGATTGGATTTGCAATGTAGAAGAAATATTCTTCACACAAGAATGTGAGAAGAGTTCGATGAGTTCAACTTATGGAAGAGTAAATGATAGTTGGTTTATAATGCCATGTCATCATACAAAAAAATATATAATAGATTCATCCTCAAACTGTCTAATGGCATACAAGTCATTGATGGTGATTTTGTGCGCATTATTAATCGAAAAGTGCTCTAAGAACAATTGTGTGAGTTGTGTGAAGGAGAATAGGGAATGTTGAGGGATCCTGTTCTACCAATCCAATACTAGACTAGCCAAGGACATAGGGAAGCTGTGAAGCATATGTTCCTGATCATGTGCAATAAGGTAACATGCATGTTTAAATGCATGGAGATGCTTGGGGATCTTCCTTGCTATTGAACTTGGTAAAACTAGGAAACTCCCAATGAGGGGGGTAAGGTTTGATTGGAACTGACAAATGAATAGGTTCATTACATATTTTTTTGTAAGATAAGGTAACCTTGGGTCCCAAGGTAACAGCCTCTAGACTAGCCAACCTATTCATTAAGGCATGGATATGATCATTCGATGTGATGATAGGTTGAGATTGTGATTGTGTGGCATAGAAATTAGCTTGATAAGGTGGATGATAAGTATTGTGGATGTGTGGGGTTTGAGGAATAATTTGATAAGGAGGTTGTTGTAATGTTTGATGTTGCGATTGTTGGGATTGGATTGGCTATTGTGGTAAATTAATGAGTGGGAATGTAGGTATGAATAGGCAAGAAATTGTTGATGAGGTGGATTAGACACCACATAATGCAAAATCACTCATAGGTGGAGGTTGGGAAGCAATGATATGTACATGTGATATGAGAGGAAAAGAAGAGTTATGTTGTTTTAGATATGGGATACAACATTTGGGAAGATTGGGTAGGGACACTAGTAATGATAGTGGTCAAAGAGGTAATCGGAATGGTTGTGGTGATAGTTGTGTTGATTAGAGGAAGATGGGGAGGAATGGGTGTGACCAACCGATTAGTTTGATGGGGTGGGGGATTAGTAGAGGATGAAGAAAGATCGCGTTGGGTTATAGTAATTTGTTGGGTGATTTCAGGATTTGACTGATAAGGATAAAGTTGTTGAAGTGGTGGACCATCAACAGGAAGTTGGGTTGACTTCCTAAGAAGGTAGTCTTGAAGAGCTATTGGATTGGCATCAAGAAGCTCTTGGAATTCCAAACTACCACAAGGTATAATAAGAGGTCCAAAAGTTTCAAATGTAGGATATGGAGGAGTGGTTTGTTGATATGGGATAGGCTGATGATATAAGAAAGGATTAGTCTCATCTATGGTAATAGTTTAAACAAAATTCCCCTAGTGACAAACATTGATGAGAGGTTGGGTGCCCATAGAGGAAGTAACCAAGGGCATAGATGAGACATTGGTCATGAAAAATGTTTATTGGGATGAGACTGCATAATTTATTAAGGAAAAAATTTGTTCCATTTTTCTGGTTACCAAACGAGTAACTGTGGGCATGAAATGGATTTTTTTTATATTAACTAAATCAAGAAAATCAACCATAAATATTTTTTATTTATTTATTAAGAAAGTATGAAAAATAACAATGGGAATGGATAACAAAGGTTCCTAGGAAATAAAAATCTATATTTTGTTTCAGGTTGTTATGGTTGGGGAAATGTGGGGCGGGTTCCTTTTGTGTGATGAAATCTCAATCAGTCCACTGGGTAGGAAGATGTCTAGATGTGCTATTTTTAGGTTGTGTGTGATAGAATGTGATATGCAAAAGGTTAATCCGTAATTAAGCTATGTGACCAAGAAGGATGCAAAAAAGAAAAGTTATTTTTTAACCGAATTGAGATGTGATGTTTCAATGAGGACACACACAAAAAAGGGAAATACGATGAAAAAAGGAGAAAAGAAGGAAAAATGAGGAATAAGTGGATAGAGATATTCATTTTTATATGAACTTTAAGTGAAGAGTTATCCAAGTGGCAGAACCTAACACGAGAAAGCAAAAAGTGAATCCTTGTGTTGTAATGTTAGTAGAAGACATAAGAAGTAGAAAATAACAAGAAATACAAAGGATTACCTAAAGGGTGGTCCCACCAGGCGTGCCAAATTTTTTTTAGAATTTTCTTGTTTAGACACAAAAGCATTCACTTTAGGCATTATTTAGCCCGGTCTTATACTACTATTTAGAGGGTTCTCAAGTGAAGAAAGTACTAATTAATCCCACCTTTTGGCCATCTTATTTTACCTTTTATTTCGTCATTCCCACATATTTTCCTATGCATATCCACCTATTTCATAATTGTCCCATCATTTTAGCCTAAACTGGGGCGCCCATGCCTATACTGGGGTGCCTCGAGTTGCCCTGGTCCCACCTAGGGTGCCCCAATCCATGTTCTACTTTCCCACCTCTTTTTGGGCCTCTTCTAGCCATTTTTCATCCTTATCTTTTTCCTAGTCAGCCATGTCGGGGTTAATTATGAAATTAGAGCAAGAGAACCCTATAAATACAAAGTTATGAGACCATAATGAGGGTCCTAGCATCACATACTACTATCACTCCATCTAGAGTTGCATCCATTGCATCACTTGCATCCACATAGTGTCATGCATCAAGGCTAGGAGATCTGCATCAACACACACAACATAGGGGGAGGATTCTATTCTATTTCATGCACACATGCTATTACATTTTCTATAGTTATTATTGCTCACTACTTCACAAAGTGTGACTGGACACAAGAGCACCTAGGGCATGACATGCACACACACACACACACAGAACTACATTTGGGTCTGAAATGTAGTGCAACGCTTAGTTTAGTAAGCCCACTATTGTGGCAGCTGAGGTCAGTCTGACCCATTCATTTTGCATATTTTATTTTTAGGGTTTTGATACTTCTTTGTCTTTTACAAGTCATTCCTTCATCTTGCATTATTTCACACACTCGATGCATTTTGGTAGATCCAGTGTGACAAACAAAGATAATTTTAGGATATCTTGTGACACTATCGAAACCAGATTCTGAGCATTTACAGAAACCAAGGTGCCTATTTTGTAGACCAGGGTGCCCCAGGGCACCCCAGTACCTTCCTGGGTGCTTCAGTTTTTATATTTCCTAGATCTAACCTCTACAGGACCCTTGAGTGATCATTTCTACTTCCAGGATCTACAGTCAGACCTGCAACAGTCTTCAACAATCAGCTAAGTCATTTCCTTTTACATCTTTGCATATTTAGGGTTTTATTTCATTTAGTATAATTATTTACAAATATTCCATATTGTTTTAGCATAGTTTACAATGTTTTAGTCCTCCTATATTATATTAACTAGTTTGTTATACTTCCCATAGTTTAGTTCAATTTTAGTTAATCATTTTGGTGAACCCCATGTTTCTTCATAGCACCTTCTAGGGTTTTGCATTTATGCATTTATCCATCATGAGTATCTCCATCAATGAATATCTTCTTACCCATCCTGATTTACTTCATCATGTCCAACACCTTTTTGCTACTACAAATGTTTCTGTTGACATGCATCCAGATTCCATGTATAACACATTTGTTGATGCCTTTTCACAACATATAACATTCAAGGCCAATCCTCCTTCTGACATTCATCCCTTTGACAATGACCCACCACTCTATATTATGTCTCACATTTACAATGTTGGTGTCAAACACACTCTCATTGATAATGGTTCTGAGCTTAATCTGTGCCCTATGTCTTTCCTCCAGGATTTAGGTCTGTCTTCTCGTGACATTAGCCCTTCTCTATTTCACTTTGTGCTTACGATGGTATTATCCATCTATGTCTTGGTCATGTTACCTTGCCTCTTACTGTTGGTCCTAAAACTCTCCATATCGTTTTCTTTGTTATCAATTTTCTAGTATCATATAATTACTTGTTAGGAAGGCCATGGATCCATGCCATGCAAGATGTTTCTTCTACGGTCCATCATTGTGTTAAGTTCTTACATGAATGCGTTGAGTATACTATCTTTCGGGACCGTGACCCATTCCAATATTGTGTTCATGACCTTAACACTAGTCTTCCTATCCCTCGCATTGATACTACAGATGAGCCTCAACCTATGGATGACCCACCTCATTTACCACCACTTGAGGGTGCTATTTGTTTACTAGATGTTGTCCCTTCTACACCACCTCCTACTACAACTATTATTCCATATCAGCCGCCTGTTCCCTCCATGGACACTACTATCCCATCCTCATCTTCATCATTTGTTCGCCCACCATTCACGTGTACACTCTTCATACATGGTTCATATTGGGAGCACATTCCATTAGATCCTACTTCACCTGAAACCATATGTACGCATGACGGCTTAGCCCACTTAGGTTTTTCTATTGCTGATATTCATCCACCACCATACCATCCTCATTTATACCATGGGTTGGTCCATGTCACAACTGCTTATGGACTTCATGTCTTTCATCTTGATGTCTTTCTTACATGTACTCCTACTACTGCACCACTCACATTAGGACAGTCCTGGCTAGACTATATTGGGGGCACCCTAGATCTAGATCATACAGACATATCCTTTCCTATGCCTTTTGGACATGCTATCATCTGTAATAGCTCTTTCCTAGGTTATACACAAAACCTCACTCATTGGTATGCACATGGCTGCCCCTTCCCTCCATTCACTAATGAAGAATATGCTATGGGCATGTATCGCTTACGTCTCAATGGCTCATTACATGATCAACCCACCACTATATCTTACCAAGTTACTAACACATATCCATTCGATTTCGATCCAGAGGATGACGATCTTCTTGATGAGTTTACATAGTCCCTTGGCACACTACCGCCGAGGGGGACATATCACATTGCACACTCCCCCCTCCTATTTCCACATAGTTACATAGTCTCATGTTTCATACTTCTCATTTACTATTCTTTCCTATAAGCATATCATATCACCATCATAACACTCGTCATTACCCAATGACACACTCTTGTGCTTCGGTTCACACTTGACTGTTGAGGGATTACCATTACACTGAACCCCACACACCACATCATAGGCACTACATATTACATTTCATCCTACATTACACATCATACACCATTCATTCTACACTCTATTTCTACATTATGCTAGTCCTCATCTACGCATTACATTCATTACGCTATCTACACACTTAGTCACATTATACATGTGTATTTCACATCATACATACATATACTACACTAGTTTTCATTACTTATGAGTCTAGTTTTACATTTCATCCCTACATTCTACATTTTACTTCCTTACCCTACACACCATATACATTATTAGGTTATCCACGCATAACCTATACATAATCATATTATGCATTTCCACATATATTCTACATATTATGCTAGGTTACTTTATATATGGGTCTAGCTTTACATTTTATCATTGCATCTTACATATTTCTATCTACACCTATCACATTGCATCTTTACACATTACATATTCTACACACCCTACACATCCTATATTGCATTTCACCACACTGACGCATTTACATACCATATTCATCACTTGGTACTTTATACTATGTTTCCTTCTTCACATTGTCATCACCACCCTATGATGCACTTTAGTTCCTTGGTCCATTATCGAGTGCCAAGGGTTTACCAATCAAATGGACCTTACATTCACCATGCAACATTTCCTCATGCGACATTTCCAGTGTTAGTGACATACACCTTAGGTTAAATCGTCACCTATACTATCATCTTATAGTGGTATACACCTTAGGTTACATCACCACTCCCTCCTTTTCATCCCGTTGACATACACCTTAGGTTAAATTTCACCTATTCTATCATTTTTAGTGGTATACACCTTAGGTTACATCACTAATCTATTCTCTCATCTTGTAGTGATGTATGCTTTAGGCTAAATCATCACCTATCTCCTTAGGGCTAAATCATCACTCATCCTAATGATTTCATCTTATAGTGAAATACGCTTAGGGATAAATCATCACTCATCCATTGAACAAGTCATGATATACCACTTCAGGCTATAGGGTTCACACACATCTCTCCACATGTCACATTTCATCACCATTACATATACACACTCATCACAACAGCACGCTAGACACAACAAACACTACTCGACCATTTCCCGATGACACACTCTCATTTACGGTTCATTCTTGACTGCTGAGGGGGAAAACAAAATGAACCTCATTGCATACACTTCCATCCACTCAGGGGGCACATTGCTCCTATCATTCCATCTTGCATTCCATTCCATCCATCCACAACATACTGCATTGTCTTGGGGGCATTTAATTTTGCTTACTAGTGTTTTGCATGATCACTTTACTACACATGTTAGATTGATTTCTTATTTGTCATTATCTATATCATACACACATGCACATTCACAACTTTGTTTAGTGTGATCACAGATACAAGAATCTACACACGGCATGGATGCTCACCTTCTACCCTTCTTATACCAGGTCGTTGGGGGCATCCACATTCATCTTATCCAGGTGTTATTGTTTCATTTTGTACTTAGCATCTTATATTACTTTCTCATACACACTTTGACATATTGGTTATCACTCTAACATGCTAATGGGTGTTCCATGTGCAACACTTGTTTTGTAGGATTATGTCTCCATGACTCCTTGTTTGTTTTTTTACTTGTTTGCCATTGTTTGTCATTGTATGCAAGCTTTTCCCTTTGCTTGTGTGCACACTTGTTTTTTGTTTGTGGCCATGATGGCCTTGCATGTCTTGCGACATCGTGAGTGATGTCCCATGTTTGTAACCCACTTTGTGTGGTCTACTTGTTTTCTTGCATGTTTACACTACTTTTTTTGGTAGTTACTACATTGTCTGCATACTTTACACTTGTCTTATTGCATGCATGTGTTTTCAGACTAACACTTGTTTTGGCTAGCCATCCCCTTTTGTGCGTGCCTTGGTTTCTACCAAGCACTTTCCCTTTCCCCCTGCAGGGTAGATTTCTACAGGTCAGAGTGTGGTAGGTCCTCTTTTGGGGCTGCATTCTCCTTTCAGCAACGTTGCATGTGCCCCAAAAGAGGGGGGAATCATTGAGGGTTTTACATACTAACACATCATATTTACACCAATTCAATACAATGCACTTTCCACCCTTGGCATTTGTGGGTTTACATACAACGAGTGAGTTCAGACTAGTCTATGAACTCCATACACTACGGCCTCTACAGGACATGGTGTCCTTTGGCATTTCTGCAGAGCAGTTACAGGCTTGGAGGTTACAATGGGTGTGCCTCTCTACACTACTTCATCTAGTGGCGTCAGATCACCCAAAAAACTAGGACAATACAAATATCTCTTCACACATTTTAGAAGAAGTGGTTAAAGGTTTGAGGACACAAAGCATTTCCTCCCTATACTTCTTCAGCCAGGGTGGCATGAGATCACCCAAAAAAATTGCGATAGTACATGATATCCTTCTACACCCTTTTCTTGACATGGATCAGGTGCACATGTTCCATTTACACTTTTCTTTTCACTTATTTTACATTTGCATACTTTACACATTTCTATACACATGCGTATTTTACACAAAAATTTTACCTACATATATATATTTGACTACTTGATCATTTTCTCCTTGTAGGTCCAGCTGTATGAGAAACAAACAATCAAATTGGGGGCAAAAACAACAATGACAATGACAATTACAACACACTGTGATGACACTTGCCTTTACTAACCATGCAGGTACACTACACACCGCAACAACTACACATGCGTTCTTCCCTAGGTTCACTCTCATCACTTTTTATGCACATTTTCATCCTTAGAATCCATGCTCCTCCACATTTTTCTTTTTTTCATTCCACACTTGAGTCTAGTCCATCAGCACGTCTTCTTCTACACTCTACATGGATATCAAGTACACATCTCTATCTACTTTATGTTACCGAGCATTCCGCTCACCAACATAAAGTGGGGGAAAATGTAGACACAAAATCATGCACTTTAGGCATTATTTAGCCCGGTCTTATACTACTATTTAGAGGGTTCTCAAGTGAAGAAAGTACTAATTAATCCCACCTTTTGGCCATCTTATTTTTACCTTTTATTTCATCATTCCCACATATTTTCCTATGCACATCCACTTATTTCACAATTGTCCCTTCATTTTAGCCTAAACTGGGGCACCCAGGACTTACTGGGGCACCCTGGTCCCACCTGGGGTGCCACGATCCATGTTCTACTTTCCCATCTCTTTTTGGGCCTCTTCTAGCCATTTTTCATCCTTATCTTTTTCCTAGTCAGCCATGTCAGGGTTAATTACAAAATTAGAGCAAGAGAACCCTATAAATACAAAGTTATGAGACCATAATGAGGGTCCTAATGTCACATACTACTATCACTCCATCTAGAGTTGCATCCATTGCATCACTTGCATCCACATAGTGTCATGCATCAAGGCTAGGAGATCTGCATCAACACACACAACATAGGGGGAGGATTCTATTCTATTTCATGCACACATGTTATTACATTTTCTATAGTTATTATTGCTCACTACTTCACAAAGTGTGACTAGCACAAGAGCACCTAGGGCACGACATGCACACACACACACTAGAACTACATTTGGGTCTGAAATGTAGTGCAACGCTCAGTTTAGTAAGCCCACTATTGTGGTAGCTAAGGTCAGTCTGACCCATTCATTTTGCATCTTTTATTTTTAGGGTTTTGATACTTCTTTTGTCTTTTACAGGTCATTCCTTCATCTTGCATTATTTCACACACTTAGCACAGTTTGATAGATCCAGTGTGACAATAGACATGAATTTCTAAATCATCTTATGACCCTGGAAAAACCAGATTCTGAACTTTTACAGAGACTAGGGCACCTATTCTGTAGACCAGGGCCCTAGGGTGCCCCAGTACCTTCCTAGGCATTGCAGTATATTTATATCTCCGATATCTAACCTTTGTGGGACCCCTGAGTGATCGTTTCTACTTCCAGGATCTACAGTCAGACCTGCGACAACCTGCGGTAGTCTCCAACAATCAGCTAAGTCCTTTCCTTTTACATCTTTACACATTTAGGGTTTTATTTCATTTAGTATAATTATTTAAATATTCCATATTATTTAGCATAGTTTACAACGTTTTAGTCCTCCTATATTAGATTAAGCGACTAGAGTGGGGTGATGATGGGTGTAGTGCAGATAGGATTTATTTAGTGCGATAGAGAAGCATGATGAAAAATAAGAAGTCTAGGCTGGGCAATGATGACTGGAGTATACTAGAACAAAGCTATTGGTAAATGGATGGAACAGATGACCTGTAAACAAATAAACTAGAAGAGAAGGTTGATAATGGAGCTCTGAGTGCTACTGAACTTGTAAGATGTTAGATACAACAAGATAATAGTAGAAATAATGTAAGATAGCATAAACATCAATGTAAACCTCCCAAAGTCATGCAAGTGATGAAACAAATCTTCCAAGGATTGTAAGAAGGTCAGTATGATTGTTTAAATGCTCTGGTTTGAAGATGGATTTGGAGAATGGAAGAAAATCAAGTTTTTTGTTGCACCTGTGTGTTTTTGTTTCATTTTTGGAAAGGGAAGAACTTGGTATTATAAGGTTGACAGTGACTAGGCTGGGTTATCACTGACTACGGGGAAAATTTCCCCAATTGGGTTGATTTTATGTTTTTGTCAGGATTTTGGGTTTTTGAGAATCAGAAAAGCACTTTAAATCTTGTAGGTAGGAAGAGGTTGTTTAGGGATGTGTCGTGGGTAGTTAGGGGATAAATATAGGTAGGATAAATGCTAGAAAAAATGTAGGGGTGTAGAATTAGAATAAAAGCATCCTGAAGGGAAAGTCCATTAGGGCTAGTGGATATTAATTAATTAATTAATTAATATTAATTAATCAATGTTAATTAACGAAGATTAAAGGCGATGGGATAATAAATGGGTATTTAATTAAATTAATATTAAGGGGAATTCATTAAATTAAAGGGGGGTCTAGCTAGGACCATGGTGAAATTGCACACGTAGGTATATAAGGGTAGAAATACTGATTTTAGGTTTCTACATAACTATCTTGGCTGGGTCTACCAACAATCCTTCTTTGTAAATGATTTTCCCTAGTAGAGATCCAAAGGGTTTAGTAAAGATACACTTCTTAATGTTGAGAGAGATTCTCAACTTCCCACACCTCTCAAACATAAGCCTTAGATTATCATAGTGATCCTTGACTGAGCTATACATCGTCCAATCATCCAAATACACTTGTAAGAACTTGTGAATAAAATCCTAGAAGGCTTGCACAATAATGTGTGAGAACACTATTGGAACATTATTCAATCCAAAAGGAATAAGTGTATATGCAAGACTTCCCCATTCAGTGGTGAATTTTTTTTCTCCTAATCTTCTTTCATGATGCACACCTGGCGATAACTTGAAAACCCATCTTTTCAGGAATCTATCTCACGCCCAAAAAATCCTTCAAGGATTTCTTCTTTGAATGGGGTGGGAAAAGGATCTATTACACATGAATCATTTAGTTCTCTATAGTCCACACAAACCTTATCCTACCATCCTTTTTTATTCTTGTAACCATAGGGCTAGGCTACTCAAATTCCTCACTAGGCTCAATAATTCCAAACTTGAGCATCTTATCAATCTCTTCCTTTACCATCACTCGTAGGTTAGGATTCATCCTATAAGGCCTCTTTCTAACCAGTCACATTCCCTCTTTCAACTTAATCTTCATTTCATGTAAAGAAGGGTGTAAACCTTTTAATTTGTGATAATGTCTTGGAAAGAGATCCTGAAAGTCACGCAAGAGCTCAATAATCTTCCCTAATTATTTTTCTGACTTGTAATCACCAATAATTACATCCTTAGGCACATCCTCTATGCCAATGTTAACCTTATTAGTTTTCATAAGAGCATGGCATGTGTGTGCCTTTTAATCCATAGTGTCTATTACTTCGTGTTCACCTTCTCTATGGCTAACATCCAATTTTTCAACTTCCTCATCATCAATCATGTATACCAATTTACCCTTTTATTTTCCCTTCTAGGAACGACCCATCTGTAACTCATTTGTCTCCTCAAGATCCTAGTGTGGTTTGGGATCAAGTTCACCCAATAACTCTAGCATGATCTCTTCAGCGTTCACACTATCCCCCAACGTGATGTGCTTCATGATATGCAATGCTTCATGGACTAGAGGCTTAGTAGAAAAGTAATCAAAATTTTGAACCATACCTATAGTCATATCACACCAGTTTGTAATTTATCTTTTTAGTTCTGTATGGACATATTATGCATGCATGCATCCATGTAATGTGGAGTAGAAATTATGTACCCAAAGTAATGGAGGTAAATATTCTTAGCTCTACACCCATAGTCTCTCACAATAATGGATGTGGAATGAGATGGGAGTCTTTTCATGAGATTCACATATGTGTGTAGGTAAATTATTCTGAGTAAACCTGGTGGAAAAGGTAATTCTCACTTCTCACCACTCCAAAAGGCTATCTCTATGTTTTTCCCACCAGCGTGTTGTTATCCCACGCAAAGTATAGACCAAAATGTTTCTTCTATCCCCATCATTCTACCACTGATTTTCCATGGTGCGGAATAATGTATCAAGATTACCTTCACTAGTATACCTTGGTACCTGTGTTGAACCTAACCGCCTTACCATGTGTGGCCTAATCATCCAAGTGACTCATCTTTTAACTTTGCACCTAACCATCTTGTACATTTCATGAGCCTAATTATCACAAGAAACACCAGTATTGTCACTTACAAACTACACATCTTCCCATTGAGGTACACCTTCCTTCGATGGTTCTAGATTCTTTAGATTACATACCATCTGTGGATAAATTCGATTAAGCTCTTTTTTACTCAATATATTAACATAATGATCTTCCTTCTTATCATACAGAGGTATGATCACATGATTATCTTTGTTCTCAAAACTTATGTATCTCTTATTAAAGTGTAGATCATCATTGTTTGCATAATACCAAGACCATGCAAGTAATTCTAGAAATTTGTCTACTTCAAAAATCTCTAATAGCTCAAAGTATTCAGTAAACTTGGCTCCCTGAATGGTAATGGATGCATCCTTCAAAACCCAAATAGGCATTTCTCTAGTTTTGTTCCACATATACAACAAATTTGAAGAAGGCTGTAATGTTAGTCTCCCCATCTGATTCCATGCAACCAATGTTAGCACATTAACCTTAACACATGTATATATAAAAATATTTCTTACCAGCCAACCATTAATGACGACATCAAATGTGATCTTTATTTAGCACCAAATCTATGCTCATTCCCTTCAAAAAGATCAATATGTTTCTAGTAATAAATTTATACCCTAACTCAATAAGAAGACTAAATATAGTCCCAAAGGATAAAACCTTGTTGTAAATGCTCTAATATTGTCTCAACAAAACAATGTTACCCTACATTCTCATTCCCAAAAACACAATCCTCTCAGCTTGTCAAAATTACTCTGTTCCATGAAAAGCTTCTAACGTTTTCCATTCTTCAAGTTGCTCTAGGTCTCAAGTACCAAGTATTGTATTAAAAAATGAATTCTTTCTATCCAAATTTTCTTTGGCTTATTTCCCCTTTTCAACACCTTAATCACATTTATATTCACCAAGAACTTCATTTAATAAGGTCAAAAAGTTTACATTTACTCCTTTGGTTCAATAGTGCCTACCATACCTCTTAATCATACATGCTTCTCCAACTATACATCCAAAATTACAAAGGCACCAAAAGGGATTTCAAGGATTCAACAATTCACTCCTACCCATCTTGATATGCTCTAAAAATTTCAAACTACAACTCTTCATATAATTCTCTATATATCACTTTTTGCATTCTACTTTCCTAGACCCTTACTAGGTCTTCTTAGGGCTACTATCATGATTACCTAGGTTCTTGTGAATCTTCATTGCATGAAAATAGGTGATTTGCATACTAATTAATGGCCTAAAAATGTGTATAATTTTTCTTATTCCAAATCCTAATATTTCACATACATTCTTTGTAAACCTATTTTTCAAACTATCCATAAGATTTCGTATTGAACTTTCCTTCCTAGACTGTAATAAAATTGAGTTTTGACAATTGGTTTCCATGTTTTATTTAACAAACTCTTTTTGTAGGTGCCTAGCATGATATGTTAAAGTTTTTAGAGTGTGTAGTGGTGATTTGGTGCTCTAAAACCGTTGCCCTAGCTGTGATACTTCAAACTCTCTCTCAAAACCTGAGAAGGGTATTTTGACTATGTCTTTTCCAAATTTTTGATCCAAAGATTGAAATTTTCACTGAAGGGTTTTCTTAATGTACCCCATCTGATAACTTTACCAGTATCCTCTTCCTAATGCTTCAAATCTCTCAAAGACACTATTGTCTTGTTACCTCACTGAAAAAGAGGGTTTTTAAGATGTTTCAAGGGTATGAGTGGAGTATGGAGACTCAAAGATTATAAGGACCCTCTATTTCTTATCACAAAGCTTCATCCATTAATTGAATATACCTAATTTTTTACCAAGGGATGATTTGTTTCATGGTCTTATAAACACCATCACTTAACAACTGATATGACCAAATGGGAGAAGGATCTTCAAGTTCAATACATACAGCCTATCACCCAGCAGAAGCTGAGCGCTCACCCGAGGCACGCGCGGGTGTCGAGTCTCTCTTTTATGTGAGTTTAGTGGGAAGCATTATCTATGATTAGTGTAAGAGTATTTAGGAAAGAAGTTGAGACATACAAGAACCATAGGGCTCAGAACGGCCTCCAGATCCTTGCAGTCACTTCAGACCGAGTGCTTTAACAGATTCCAGAACATATACTATAACAGAAAGAAAGATACAACCATTCATTCATATCATGAAAGGAAAGAGAACTCATATGAATGAAATATACATTAAACCCATTGATATTCATATCTATTTATAACAGGTAACCTCAATATATTCATTGATTCATTACAGAGTGTCACAGAGTGCAGACCGTAGTCATGCACATCACTGGACGTATGTAGCTAAGCTAACAGAAAAGAAAAATAACAACTCCATGCTTAGTACATCCTTTCCTGAACCAGAATATCCACTCACACAATTTCTGCAGAGCTTCTTCACTCTCTAACCCACTATTCCCTATGTATATCCAGATGATATATCTCTTCTTTGTGTGTATCTCTCTCTTCTATATCTATATCTTTTCCCATGGCAGGCACTTGTATTTATCACTTTCCTGGGCTGCCAACTCACCTTGCCGTGCCCTCAGATCCATCGCCAAGTGTCAAATGTGGTCCTCCATGTGAGCATGTTCCTTCAGGCCTGAGCTCTCCATTCCATCTCATGATGATCTTCTAGAAGATTCCATCTGGGGCATGCTCTTTCCTGGGCCAACCTATTGCCAGGCTGGCATCTTATCCATGCACAACCGATCACGCTTTTCACATGTTCTACCTTGGGTGCTCAAATTGGCTAAGTCCTGAACCTCCTTTCACATGTCGCACATGCTATTTTCTTCCTTAAGCCTTTCTCTTGCACACTTTTGCCTTGCGCACCATCCAGTAACTGGGATCCCACACGTACCCACGCACCTTTATACTTGGTCAATATTCCAGGGGCCCAACATCACCCCACACTATGCCTGTTCTCCATCCTCAGAAACATTTTACTTGACCAAGAGACAAGTTGTTTTATGGGACCAAGATGTAGACTTATACTTTACAAAAATGAATAAGGAATGAAATAATAGGGGAAAGAATGAAGAATGGGGGGGAACATCAATTCAAAAGGCTGGGAAAGTCCTTTCACAGATCTACCTCCAGCTTGTTCCACACTTTGACCTCGCCCTTTGCCTTCTGGCATAGGTTGCACACCAGGGTGTTTACTTCATCAAAGCTTAGGCCAACTCCCTGGGTGCCCAAAGTGTCCACAATCTGCTCCATTTCCTTACCCAGGTCTGCGAGTTTATCCATTCTTCTGGTAATTTGGGGGTATAGTTCCTTCAGCCGGGCCTTAATTGAGCTCCTTAAAGCCTCAATTGCCTCTGATTTCTTTTCTACCTCAGCCAGAACCTTGTCCCTCTCTGCCCTGTTCCCTTTGTTCTTTTCTTGGAACTCTTTCAGCTTTGCTTCAAGCGTGGTGACCAAGGAGCTCGCCACCTTATCTCTATCTGTGCATGTGTCATATGCAGATTCTGTAGACTGGGCAGTGACCTTAATCTCCGGGAGTAATTGGTTGTACTCATAAACAGTTGCTACTACCTTCAATCGGTCTTCCTCTTTCAAGCACGTGGCCACTTCTTCTATAGATTCCAGTGCCAAGGGTCACCTCTCCATAGTGAGGATGCACGTTAGGTCTTCTAAGCATTCCAAAGTTGATGCGTACCTCTGAGGGATTGGCGTTAGGTCTGGGTGCTTTAATATGATGGCACTCTTGATTGACTCCACCTTCTTGTAGACCTCCTGCACCTTTACCTTTTCTTCCTTTAACTCGTGCCTTAACTGCGCACTGATTAATTCCTCCTATTTTAAACTCTTGGCCTTCTCTGCCAGTTCTTCCTCCTTCCCCAACTTCACCTCCAATGCTCTGATTCTGTCATTTCACGTGAACAGCCTAGCCTCAGTCTCGACCATGACTTTGTTCAGAGCATTGCATACTTGCTCATCTGAAAGCTCTTGAGCATTTACTAAGGGGTTGTCTCCCTTAGATTCTAGCAATGAGATGAACGCTTCTAGTAGACTTCAAAGTTTGGCTCATCAATGTGTGACTCGAATGCCCAAGAGAGCATCTTCTTGGTCCTGGGGTATGCACCATCCTTTTCAAAAGACCCCATGGCTAGGAGCCTTTCCGTGGGTATGGTGCTTTGGAACCATGCACGTAACACCTTCTTTGTGTCATCCACATAGCCCATTATCTATCTCTGTTCTGTATCCAGAGTTCTCCTACCCGAGCATGCACCTTTGGGGAAGCTAACTTTCAGAGCCGGGCCTCCTAGGCTGTCATGTTCCTTTTCAACACTCTCCTCCTTCCCTTCCTTAAGCACTATGTCTGCGTTGCACTCTAACTCTTGGTCTACAAGGACTTCGAGCATATTTTTTCACTTCTCACTCTCCTAACATAGTAATCTACTCTTTTGTAAGGCTTATGTCTCCCTGCTCCTTGGCATCCTTCTCATCTACCTTCATGTCTTCAGTGCCTTCCTCATCTTGTGTGCCCTTATGCCACACAAATACAAACTCTTGCTTCTCCTCTCCGCTTTCTTCATTTGAGTCATAGATACTAAACACATGTGGCTCTTTGTCCTTCTCAGGCTCTTCTTCCTCATCACCACCTCCTTCACTCTCATCTTCTCCTTCTCCCAAGTACTTCTCCAAGCTGTCGGTTGCCTCTGAGTCAGCTTCTTCATCCACCCTCTGCTTCTTCCTGAGAGGTGGCTTCTGATAAGGAGATTCAGCCTTCTCTTCTTCCTTTGGTGATTCTTCCATGGTGGTGGGTTGCTTGGGTGCCTCTACTTCTGGTGTCTTCTCCTTTACTGGAGACTTCTTTCTCCATATGTAGGTGCTTGGCTTGGCACTTGTAGATGGCATGCTCACTGTCTGAGCAGTCGGCACACTTGGTGCTCCTTCCTCTCCTCTGCCTCTCTTCTTAGACGTTGGCTTCTTCTTTCCCAAGGGGTCTTCAGGTATGGAGATTTCATTCTCCAAATACATGCCCTTTTCAAACTTCAACCTTATGCACATGTACACGCACGCCACGGATCCTTCAGCGATGGGAAGTGTCATCAACCTAATCATTTGGATTTCATGTGACACGTACTTCTCTATGTACACGCGCTTACCACAGGGGTAATTCAACTTCTTCCTCATCTCCCTGTGTTCCCGGTCTAACCTTCCTAGTTCTAGCCTTAGCTTCTTTGATTCTTTAAATCTGTTTACTCCCACTTGGAAGTATTGGGCAGTGAACGCGAAAGGAAGCTTGCACCAAGGGCTCCATGATTCATCAATAAGCTTGAATCTACCCAAGCAGTAGTGCTGGTACACCATGAACTCAGCTTCTCCCTCAGTGGCTACTGGGAGTTGTTCAGGGATCCTCCACTCTGCCCCGAATGCATTCCTCAAGTGTGTATACCACTTTTCCAGCCGTGCTTTGTGGGGAGCCATCATTGTATCACAAGCATACTTCTCAAACCTCTTCGCGGGTGAAGGGTCTTCGGCTGGGTACTCCCACATGAACTTGTCTGAGGCATCTGACACTCCAATTTCTGTAAACACTATGGTGAGCAAGACATTACCAAAGAGGATCCTGTCCCCTTCCTTCACGCACTTAACAATCTCCTCTGCAATGTACGTGGATAAGTTGTATATCAGTCCCCTCTGCAATCTTCCTGCAGAC
The DNA here is from genome assembly GCA_019776745.2 of Taxus chinensis. Lineage (NCBI taxonomy): Eukaryota > Viridiplantae > Streptophyta > Pinopsida > Cupressales > Taxaceae > Taxus > Taxus chinensis. The sequence continues at coordinate 20,178 of JAHRHJ020003127.1, read as the reverse complement.
ATGTAGCCAAGGTTTGTTGACCTGCGTCCATCTTTCTTGGCCATTCAGCTTAGTCACCAGATGCATGGCCATCTTCATAATGGGGTCCTTGATGTCTGAAATATCATAGTACCGTGACCCTTTCTTGCATGCATACTCAGTGACGGTCTCTTGAATAGCCTCCTTGTCACCAAGGTCATCTTCTAGGCTATCTCCCTCACATATGAGGCCTGTAAATTGTGAAATCAACTGGGGAGTCACGCGCATCTTGCACCCAGCAAAGTGGAAATAGTCTTCATGCACCCGAGACATCAACCACTGGTACAAGTGATCTGGCTTCCCAAAATAAGGCAACTCATAGAGTTGCAACAGCCCTGCCTTCACCAATTTAACCTTAACGTCATCATCATATATGGGCAAACCTTCAGGTGTTCACTTGTTGGTGGGGCGTACCAATTCCAATGCCATTTCTTTCTCTATGGTGTTTGTGTGGTGATTATAGTCACTAACAGGTATGCTTCTCAAGTGGGATTCCCATTCCTTTCCCAACATCACCCCATCTGGGTATTGCATCTCTGCATACCATTCTTCATTTGTGTCTACTTCAGGTTCTGGTTGTTTAGCCTTAGCTTTTCCCTTTCCTTTCTTGGGTGCCATGGTCGAGGTATTTTTATCACTCCTACCCTCTCTTTGGTACTCTGTCTCTCTTCTCCAACCTTCGATCTTAGATCCGTGATATAACTCTTCTAAACCCATGCCCTAGTTTGTCAAATCCTAACTTGGATAAACTCTTCACAAGACAACACGTTTTCAACTCCTTCCACACCCATGTAATTCCTTCTGGTTCACAATCTCAAACTGGCTCTTCACATTTTAATCACACAGATCTTCCACTCGATCGAATCTGAAAACCCTAGTTTATAACACTTGCTTATATCTCCAACTCTTCATTTTCACAAAGTAAAAATGAGAGTGCCCCGACCCTTTATTTATAGTTTTTCCTTTTTCTGATCATTAAATGCTACTTTACCTACCCCCATACTTTGTTCATTTAATGCAGATTTTTCAAACAAAGTCCATCTTCAGCGCCTTCACTCACGCGCCCTTCCTGCGTGAAAACTCCTCCAACCTTCTGGCGCGTAACCCAACCAACCTGACAGGAGACTCTTGCGCGTGCTTAACCTACGCCGAAGGCACTTCTTCTATCCAGATTCTTGCTTTCACCTACCTCATGTTGCTTTAACTGTGCTTCCTTTTCCTTTGTACGTGGGATCTACCAGTAGCTTTATCCTGGCACCAACCATTCTATCTTTTCTCTTCATCTACCTCTTTCAACCGGGCTACACAACAAGGCTCTTCAACACAACTTCCTTGGTACTTTAATCACGCGCTTCTTCACTTTTCTCCACCCCACACTTAAATGATGCATGGTCCTCTGCACACTCACAAATTCTCCAAAAATAGCAATAAGGTTACCGGCGGCCCAAGGCACAAAACCAAAACAACAACGCGAAAGGGAAACACAAGAAAGGGAAAATGCATAAAGGAAACTTCTAAACTAACTGGAAAAACTACCTTATTTACAAACACCAAGAAGACTTATTTATAGTAGGGCTTCAGCCTACTGCCATTGAAGTGTCTAGGAAACTTCATCCCATCCAGCGCTTGTAACTGGCACGCACCCCTGAATCAAGGATGTACGAGATTGTGTAGGGACCCAACCAATGGACTTTCAACTTTCCAGGATGGCGCAGAAACTTGGAATCATATAGTAACACCATCTGCCCAACCTCAAACTTCTTGTTTCTAATGTGGTGATCATGCCAAGCCTTTTGCTTTTCCTTTTCCATTGTTTGGCTCCATTGGGCAAGTGATCGTCTCTCATCCAGTTTCATTAGTTCATCAATTCTTTCTTCCAGCACTTGTTCATCAGCTAATCCTCCTGCACGCGCTATTCACAGAGAAGGTAACATAAATTCAACTGGAAAAATGGCTTCCACACCAAACACCAATTGAAAAGGTGTGGCTTTATTTAGTCTTTTATACGTAGTCCTGTAAGCCCATAACACTGCCGATACTTTGTCATCCCAATCTTGTCTTCCAACATCACAGATTTTGGTCAAGGTATGACTCAGTATTTTGTTGAATGCTTCCGCGGTTCCATTTGCTTGTGGGTGATAGGGCATAGTCTTGTGATGAGCCACCATGAACTCTGATAACAGGATCCTCACGGTCTCATTCAGAAAATGTGTACCCCTATCACTGGTCAAACTCAATGGACATCCATACCTCGTGATAATGTTCTCCCATAAGAACCTTGCCATTGTTGCTGCCATGCAATCTTTAGTTGGGGCTGCCTCTGCCCACCTTGTGAGATAATCCATGCAAGTGATGACATAACGTGACCCAGTCCTACGCGCTACTGGTGCAATAGGTCCCACAAAATCTATCACCCATTTTTCAAAAGGCTCCGCGCTAGGGATAGGGCACAAAGGCATTTCATCTCTCCTTCCTAGTTTGCCAATGCGCTGACAGTGGTCACATGCTTTACAATAATCTCTACAATCCCTGTACAAGGTTTCCCACCATAATCCTGCCATTAATATCTTGTGCACGGTGGCATCACCTGCGTAATTCCCACCTGCACTTCGTCCATGTGCTTCCTCCATGATGGCCAGGTGCTCATGCTCTAACACACACCTGCGCAAAACTTCATCACATCCCAATTTGTATAAGTCTCCACTAATCAACATGTAGGGCATGACGTGTATGGCCAACTACTTCTTTTCCAATGCCTTCATTCCATCCGGTGCCACACCTTCTTTTAAAAATACTGCAATCTCCTCCAAATCTGAGGGTGCACGTGCCACAACCTAAATAGTTGGGCATCTGGCATTGCTTCCTCAATACTTTGCACGTCCTCTCCTGAATCAATTCTTGACAGATGATTAGGTCCATAATTACTTTTTCCAAGCTTCACTACAACGGTGAATTCAAACTCTTGAAACAACAACACCCATCGACATATGCACCCTTGAAGAATGGGATGTTTACTAAATACTTTAATGCCATGTGGTCGGTGTAGAATACAAAGGGTGTTGTTAGTAGATACTGTCTAAACTTGAAGAGCACATAGATCATTGACAATGCCTCACGCTCGGTAGTGGTATAATTCTGCTCTGCTGGTGTTAACTTCCTGCTTGCAAAATAGAGAGGATGATCAACAATCCCCTCACTTGGTTGTGCAAGCACTACTCCAATGGCAGTTCCTTGAGGCATCTACATGGACATGGAAGGGCTTGTCCCAAGAGGGAAAACATAAAATAAGCACGGTAATAAGCCTATCTTTTAATGTATCAAATGCCCTCTGCTGCGCCTCTCCCCAATGGAAGGCACTTTTGTGTCTAAGCAGCTCCTCTAAAGGCACGACGATCTTGGCATATCCCTTAATGAATTTCTGTAATAGCCCATATACCCAAGGAATCCATGCACTGCGCTCTGGCTAGTAGGTTCCCTTAACCCCACAATAACTGCAACCTTAGCGGATCTACCAGTAAGCCCTTCTTACATATGATATGCCCCAATAGAGTCCCAAAGGGAGTAGCAAACACACATTTCTTAATGTTGAGGGATATCCTCAACTTCCTACACCTTTCAAACATTAATCTCAAGTTGTCACAATGGTCCTTAACTAGACCATATACTTTCCAATCATCCAAATAGGCCTGAAGAAATTTATGGATGAAGTCCTGGAATGCTTGCACCACTATGCACGAAAAAATAGCAGGCGCATTCTTCAACCCAAAGGGCATGACCGTATATGCAAAACTTCCCCACTCGGTGGTGAAAGTTGTCTTCTCTTGTCCTCCTTTGCAATCCAGACTTGGTGGTATCCTGAAAATCCATCCGTAAAGGAATAGATTTCACACCCAGTGACTCCTTCCAAAATTTCTTCAGTGAAGGGGGTCAGAAATGGATCAATGACACAAACTACATTCAATTCCCTATAGTCCACACAAATCCTAATCCACCCATCCTTCTTGATGTTGATTACCATCAGACTTATCCACTCTGATTCTTCCACTGCCTCAATGATCCCAGAAGCTATCATTTTGTCTATCTCCTCCTTAACCTTCACGCACAAATTGGGATTCATCTGGTAGGGCCTTTTTCTAACCAGGCACACACCGTCCTTCAGTTTTATCTTCATCTCCCCCAAGGAATGGTGAATGCCTTTGAGCTCATGGTACCTGCATGGGAATAAATCCTCAAATTCATGTAGTAGATCAATGATCTTTGATACTTCCTTCTCTGTCCAGTAATCCCCAATAATAGCTTCCTTAGGTTCTTCTTCTGAACCGATGTTAACTTTCTTCATCTTTAAAGGCTCATAGTAGGCACACACGCGAGCATCTGCACTATCCACTACCTCACGTGTTCCTACAGAATGGCTAACATCTAAGCTTTCTGATTCCTCTCCATCAATCACATATACTAACTTTCCCTTCTCTTTTTCCAAACACACGTGCTCAAGCTGTAACTCTTCTGTTTCCTTTTTTCTTCAAAGCGCGCCTCCCATCCTGGTTCACCTAGTAATTCCAACAGCCTATCTTCCATTCTGGCACTATCCTCCATGGTAAGGCACTTGATACCCTGCAAGGCCTTATCAATCGATGGCTTGGTACTCTGATACTCAAAGGTTTGAATAAGGTCAACCGTGAGCTCTTGCCAATTCCTTGTCTGGCGGCATGTCTCTGAATGAATGTACCATGCACATGCACAACCCTACAGTGTAGAATACAACTTGTGCACCCAGAGGGATGGTGGAAAAGCTTCTGCACCTTCTCTCTAGACCCGTTCACACTCCTGGATATGGAAAGAGGTGGGCTCCTTCCCATGGTACTCCTTGATGATGGTGGGTACATTACTCCTAGAAAATCTGACAGAGAGAGCAATTCTTACCTCGCGCCACTCTAAAAGGCTCTCCTGATGTGTGGCCCACCACCGAGCTGCTTGTGCCAAGCAAGACATAACTTAACATCTCCCTCCATTCCTTCTCATTCTTCCACTGAGCTTCTACCTCCTGCAGAAAGATCTCAGGGAAGGCTCCTCCTGAATACTTGGGTAGTTCTTTTCCTCCAAGGTGCCTAACCATGCACGCCTTTGTTACCTTGGTCACCGACCCTCTCAACTACCATCCCATTAATTCATAAGTTCCATGCACCCAATTGTCACATGCCAGACTGGTGGTATCACTTACTGACTGAGCATCTTCAAACTGGATAACTCCGTTAGTAGGGTGTATCATCTCAGGGTCTCTGATTGAGCACACATAAATCTTGTCCAGAACTTCTTCTCCCAATGGTTCAATATAGGGTGTCGACTTCCCATCAACCAGGGGTATAATGACCCATTCCTCTTTGTTCTCGAAGCTGATGTACCCTTTGTTGAACCAAAGGTCCGCATTATTCTTGTAACACCAAGGGCACCCAAGTAGTGCTGGGAAATTGTCCACCTCGGCGAGCACCAAGACTTCAAAGTCCCCAGTAAACTTGGCTCCCTGATAGTAATAGTTGCATCCTTCAAGACACCGATGGGCATTGCCTTAGTCTTGTTTTCCATATACAACACATTCAAAGATGGCTGTAATGCAGGTCTTCCCATCTGATGCCATGCATCCAAAGTCAGAACATTAACCTCCATGCCTATGTCAATGAGTATATTGCTGAGGAGCCATCCATCTACAACTGCATTCAACGTAATCTCCTTGTCATAGTCGAGGCTATGAGGGGGAAGGTTCACGTGCAAGACCTGTCTCTCACGCTCTTCTCTAGTGCATGGTACCTTCTCTCTCAACCAGGATCCTAGCAAAGGAATGATATTCTCCTACCTTAGCATTTTACACACCTCCTTGACCTCATCCAGGTCATCCTTTTGCACCTCAACTCTCCTTCCTTGTTCCTCCCTCCTGGATTGCTCCTTTAGACACTGGATCTCCCCTTGTAAGCTTTGAATAACATCCATGGTGTCCTGATATATCTCCTTTTGATGCGCGGGGTCTGGATACTTTCCATGAATGACCTCCTCCCTTGAAACTAGGGTCTTCTGTCTTGGTACCTCTCTTGCGTGCACGTGGCTTCTACCCTTGTTGTTACCAAGACAGGCTCCAAACCTTCATCCCGTGTTACCCAAGGCATCCACTGTATGTCTACCTTCTTAATACTGACCATTGCAGCACCCTTGTCCTTCTGGTGCTTCTGATTCATATGCTCAAATAATTCTGGGCACTCCTCATACTTATGCTTCTTTCCACACCATGAGCACTGCAACAGGTCTGGGCACTCACACTTGTAATGTTCTATAGATCCACAGTTGAAACATGTTCCACATGGAACTCACTCCTTCCTCCTCCATGGTTACCTTGACCATGGAATCCTCCTCAAAAACCTCTTCCATGCGTGCCTCCATCTGCACACTCCTCATAACGGTGATCATCATTTTTAGAACCACTAACAATGCTGGTTTAGTGCACCCCATGATCAAAGGCCTCATGGATCTGATCAATGAGCCTACAGTCCTTAGTATCATGGGTTGTAGAGGTGTAAATTTTGCAATAACAAGATACATTCTTCATGATCACACGCTGTAGCAAGGGACATCTACTTGCATCATGGTCCCCATAACAAATCTCACAATCTACTATCACAAGCACGTACCATCCTCTGGGGGAAATTATCCTTAACGTGCCCCTCTATTTCACAATCTGTGCACCACAAACCACTACGAGTCTCATGGACTGAGTTCACAGATAATTTTTCCAACTGTTTTGCCATAGCAGCAATCTGAGCCTCCAAGAATGGGCTAACACTAGTATCAATACTACCAACAGCCTCGGCACGCAAGGTAGCTTCCAATGCTTCACGTGGGTCTGTAAAAGTTTTATGAGACAAGGCCCTTCTAAAAGGGGTGATCAATCCTCCAACAAACCACTGTGCATGCTGAGAAGGATGGATATCATATGATAATTTAGATAAGAGAGTTTTAAAGTGTGCATCATACTCCCACACACTCTCTACCATTCCTTGTTGAATCTCCTTCAAAGCGCTGATGCTCTTCTGCTCAAACTCAGGAATGTGGAACTCTACCAAGAATGCATTCTTTAAGGCAGTATAGTCCACCACCATTTGATGAGGGTCATACTTCCTATACCAGCTATGCACGTGCCCTTGCAACGTGGTTGTAAACTGACTAGCCTTTCATTCTGGGGTTGTGATACCCTTCGCGCACCATAGCAGTTCACACTTGTGAACATGTTCCGCAGCATCCTCAATGCCCCTGTAATCTAGAAAATGTAGAGACATTTCAAAGAATACTTGAGGTGGTGGCTGGGGTCCCTGTCCTCCCGAGCTAGAGCCTTGGTTCCCTCTGGTGTTTCCTCTACCGCCTGATCCACCAAGTCCACCGGGTCCTATGCCTCTAGAGCCACTAGATCCACCAGAACCACTGGGTCCAATAGGGCCTGTAGGAGCTGTGCCAAGCACCCCATGGTCCCACTGAACTGTGTGCTGATGGTCTGTGATAGCGCCCCACTACCACTACTTTGTCCCGTGCCACTCCCTGATGTGAGACTGAAAGCTTGTACACTTGCCCCTTGTCCAAAGACTCCTCCAAATACTAGAATATGTGCAGCCATAGAAGAAGGGACTGTAAAAATTGTATCTCCTAGGTGTGGATCTGTCTCTTCCACTGATATCAACTGGGTCAATAACACTTCTTCCTGGTTCAGGAAAACCAAGCACCAGGGCTCGGTCACTGGGTGGGTTCAGATATGTGCCAATGACTCTCCTTTCTCCATGTGACGAACTCTCACCAGAAGCTGAAGGGGTCTCCCTCACATGCTTGCCAAGATGGGGTAGCACAGACTACTCAGGTTCCACATCCTCCACGTGAACCTCAACTCCTTCCCGCAACATCTGTCTCCATAGATCCATCACACTAGCAGCCTCACATCATCTAGCAATCTCCCTTTCACGCGCTTCACTATACTTGAGCCATCTCTCTTCCCTCTCCTTCTCTGTCATGATATCTGCCATCTTCCTCCACCCAAGCTCCCTTACCCAGTGCTCAGAATGGTTTAGCCAGCCATTGGGAAAGCCTCTAAACTCATGGTAACCATCAATATCTTCATAGCTAGAGGAATAACATGTAGAAACATTCCTCTAGGTTCTCACAGAAATTCAAACTCAGCAACCTCTAGACAAGAATACATGGAAATGGCATATTCCAGAGTGTAACTAGTCAGTACTCCTCTCCACCAATGATCTACAACATGGGTCCACGTCAGATCTACATCCTGCAACCTTTGGTAGTCTTCTTTGGTCCATACATGTGATCCATAATGCCAACTTGATCTAGACGCATAGGCTGAAAGCCATTCATATAGTTCTACTGGGAAGCAGCAGAAGAAGGTCTCATATAGATCATGGTAGAGGTTCTCTTCTACCCATCTACGTGCATTAAACTCAGGTCCAGTGTTGTATCTCTGAGAAAATTCATCCTCCATGCTCTTGAACCATGATTCAACATTTTCCAATGTCAACCACTCTGTCATTACTCATTACACAGATCATGATGTATGTTATATCCCACTACAACTTCAAAAAGAGGTCCCAGTAATGGAACCAAGATGTAGTCATTTTTACTCCCATCACAAAAGGAAGGAACCCCATGCACGCCGGCCTATCACCCAGCAGAAGCTGAGCACTCACCCGAGGCATGCGTGGGTACCGAGTCTCTCTTTTATGTGAGTTTAGTGGGAAGCATCATCTATGATTAGTGTAAGAGTTCTTAGGAAGGAAGTTTAAGACAAACAAGAACCATAGGGCTTAGAACAGCCTCTAGATCCTTGCAGTCACTTCAGACTGAGTGCTTTAACAAAATCCAGAACATGTATTATGACAGAAAGAATTATACAAGCATTCATACATAGCATGAAAGGAAAGAGAACTCATATGAGAGAAATATGCATTAAAACCATTGATATCCATGTCTATTTATAACAGGTAACCTCATTATATTCATTGATTCATTACAGAGTGTCACAGAGAGCAGACCGCAGTCATGCATATCACTGGACATATGTAACTAAGCTAACAGAAAAATAAAAATTACAACTCCATGCTTAGTACATTCTTTCCTGAATACAAATATCCACTCACAGTAATTCTGTAGAGCTCCGCTCACTCTCTAACCCGCTATACCTCATACTTCTATATCTTTTACTCCCGCAGGCACTTGTATTTATAATTCTCCTACACTGCCAACTCACCTTCCAGTGTCCTCAGATCTGGTGCCAAGTGTCGAATGTGGTCCATGCGAGCATGCTTCTCCAGGCCTGAGCTTTCCACTTTATCTCATGATGTTCTTCTAGAAGATTCCATCTAGGGCATGCTCTTTCTTGGGCCAACCTATTGCCAGGCTATCATCTTATCCATGCGCAACTGATCACACTTTTTATGTGTTCTACCTTAGGTGCTCAAATTGACTAAGTCCTGAGCCTCCTTTCACATGTCGTGCATGCTATGTGCTTCCTTAACCTTTCTCTCACATGCTTTTTACCTTGCGCGCCTTTTCATAACTAGGACCCTGCGCGCCTATGCGCCTTCATACTTCATGTGTAAGATTCAAGAGAAATACTTACTTTTGACGAGTAATCAAAAAAAGGAGAAACTATGAAGAGGTTGACCAACCTCGATTTCTAGAAATAATTTCTCCTTATTCTGGTGGAGGAGGTGAAGCCAATATCTCATACTATTTGTGTGAGTAGTTAGAATTCAGCCCCTTTCTTTTCTCCTTTTTTGACAAATTAAACTTTAATTGCCTCCTTGTTCATAAAGCTTTTATCCTTTTCCTTCTCTCCCTTGGAAATGTCCCACTTCTAAAGTCTATTTACGAAAATCTCTTATTCCTTATAACTCATTCCCCAAGAAATTAGCCATGCCTTGGCAATGTGCAAAATAGTTTGAGTAGCTACTTTCAAGTGATTGCTGTAATCCCTTTCAGCAATAGATCCAATCGAAGTGGCTGAGAATCTGAGTTGGTCTCCATCAAACGATTCCATACCTAATGTCTAGAACACTTTCCAACCATCCACAATGCCTTTGGGGATTTCAGCTAGATCTAAGCATCTAAATTTCTGTTTCAGCCATGTTGTATTTTCTTCAGATGACAACTTCATGAACAAGAGAGTGGGCACATGTAGGTACAAAGTTCCATATGATTGAGAACTCCTCAGATGTCGAATCCCTCCTTCATCTTTATATGTTTCTTTAATTTGTCTTGAATCTCATGTACCACGTTCTATGTTAACCATGGTACAGAACATATATACCTTCCAATAAATGAAAAGTAGACGACGGCTTTTTGCATATTGCTCTGTTACTTTGTGAAAATCCAACAAAATGTCTGACCAACTCCATGAAGGATGAGTTTGTCACCAAGGAACTTGGGCAGATGAAAAGGATAACCATGGAACTTACCACCATGAAGATAAGTGAGATTCTTGAATTGAAGAAAATGCAACCCCATTGTGACACTTCGGCCCATGCTTCACCAGAAACCCTTCTCTTCCTTAGATCAGGAAATCTGTAAATATTTTTTATAGAAGAAGGCATCATTCACTCTTCTATATTGGTCTTCAAACCCTTTTATTGTCAGCTAAGGGAAGAACCAATGATATGTGTTCCATTACTTGGTTTCCCTTTGCATCTAGCCCTGAGGTACTTCCTCATGCCTAATGAGAATAGGTGATGTATGAAATCATATAAAACTTCATCAGTAGACAAGATTATTTTCTTTTAGGAGTCTATCTCGTCACTTATTAGGCTACCCATAATTCTATCTGGTAATCCGTTGGTCATTATTCATTTATGACGACCATGAACTAGTACATCCACCCTTGTAATGAACTTCGAATCTTGGAGACCAAATAACTGGCTCAGCAGGGTGATAATATCGATGACTTCATAGGATAAAATCACAACTAGGAGACCGACTTGGGAAACCTAGAAACAACTGGCTTAGCCTTGATCAAGAACTTCTTGTTTACGTGCTTGATGTAATCTTTATGATATCTTTTCCCAGGCCTTTTGTGTTGATTTAAGGTCTAAATGGATAACATATTCCGTAAATTTTTCATTGGGAAACTTTAGGAGTTGATCAAAGTAATATCTTATGAGAGCCAAATTTCAGCTATAGATTCCAACCAGTCCTTCTTGGGATTTCTTACTTGAGTGGGAGGCTGAGGGTCATAGTGGGAAGCACAAGCTTAGGATAAAGAGTCAAGGCATTTTAAGTCTAATTCATTAGAAATCTTGCTGCAAGAGGGAGATTATTGCCGGCTATCGAATTCATCCATGATCATTTCTGAGAATAATCCTTTCAATTTATTTTGACAGGAACAAAATCTTACAAATCTGATAAGTTGCCGAGCTCTGTGTCTGAAGCAAGATTTCATAATTGCAGCACATAAGAATAAGATTCCATCTTCTGATACTTATACTTCATCTTTCTTAACTTATCCGACTTATCCTTAGATTGAATAGGGTCCGACTTGAGGAGTCTTGAAAATTCCTTGATGACTTCTGGACCAGATGCCTAATCATTGGTGTAAATATTCGGACAAGTGCAAAAACCTACACACTAGGGATTTTGAAAGTTGCAAAACACCTTTAGAAACCCAACAGACTTGAGTATATGTCGAAAGTTAGGCCTGTTAAACAATAACAAAAACCTAAAACTCTGGTGAATTTTGGAATGTTGAGCACCTTAAGGAAACCCAAAATACTGGCGGGTGTGTGTCAAAATTAGGACAATGTAATGCGCATCGATCATAACCTGATCATACTGTCTTAGTAAGAGGATGTTTGAGATGTGGAAGATCCAGATGACGGTGGAACTTGATAAAAATGTCACTTCCAAAACCCAACACAAGGTGGAAGAATTGAGATGTTCAACTGCAATTTTGAAATCAATAGAATCAATTTTCTAACATGTCAGAATATGAGAATTTCCTACCTTTTTCACTTATTGATTTTTAGATTCTTTTGTCTACAAGGACTAGGTATCCTAAAACATTGTAAATAACCTTGGAGTGACCTTTCAAACATCTTCATGATTTTTTCTACTGAACTTTACATGAACTTGGTGGAAAAAGACTCTCAAAACTTTCCTAAACCAGTAATGAGGGGATAATTTGGATTGGAATCCTAGAGCATATGGACTCACTCCAAATCCCCAAAAGCTTCAAAATATAAAGAAGTAAGAACTTCAATAAGTTTGAAAAATGATAAGTGACAGGGGAAAAATCGATTGGGAACTCAATCCAGTTTGGAGGTCAGAAGAAGCACTTTCAAAAATCCAATGCAGTAAAAAAAAAGTAGTAACTAGGTAGACACCAAAATTAGGTCATACTAGCCTTATAACCCCGTTAATTAAACCATACCTTACATATTCATATCCCATAGTGCACATGATTAATTGAATTAATTACTTTAATTAATTTAATTAACATCCTCACTTGACCACCTCACTAAGCCAACTCACCTAGCCACCTCACTCCATGACCCACTCAAACCCCATTAATGACCTAAGACCAAGTCTAAGCCTATCCTAACCAACTAGGACTTAGTCTAAACCTATACTTAACTTCTATTAACAAACCTAAGAGGAATATTACTCATTCCTCCGTGGTCTATCACTCGAGACTCAGATGAATATTGAAGACCATGCCAAAAATAGCAACAATCAGGCTATTTTTGGCCAACCTAGATATTCCTTCCTTAACCACACCGGTTATACCTCAACCAACGTCAGTCCCCTAACCATTGCCAGTTAGGTTAAATAGATTTCCAAAATCCTTTTCCTAGGTTGGTCATTTATTTAGGATCTCATACGAACAGAGACTTGGAGCACTCAGATTTTCTGAAGCACTCAGGAAAAGGAAAACACACGGGAACACTACCAACAACCATTGGCATCCATCATCTTCTTCATGATCACAAATTCACATAGAGAAGCACAGAGGTTCAAATTCCATAGCACATACATGAACTTATCTTCTCTCTGGATCTCTACCATCAATTTTTTTCATCACTTACACTCTCTGGATCCATTCTTCAGTAAGTACCTAATATCTCTTCATTTATCTTTGTTTGTTTTCAGTAGGATTTATTATTCATCTCAGTAATTTATCCTTCTGTACACCTGTACACCTCCCTTCTCCCACCAACATATCACCCTACCATACCTGGACCTTCCACCTATCTTCCCCTTATCCTAATCATCTCTGAACCTTTTAGACCATTCCACAACCTCACCCCCACCATTTCTAGCCTCTGTGCAATCACAGAGAGTTTGAAGACCATTTCTAAGAAGCTTTTTATTAACTACCCCTACCGATGTCAGTTAGCCAACCGACGTCAATCATCCTACAAAACTGGCATCGGTCACACAGCCAACGTCAGTTACTGTGTCTGGAAACATACCTCAGACCAGCAAGCTCATACCCATTCCCTAACAACCCAGAATCACTCCTAATCTTTACCAGACCTTACCCAGAGCCTGTACCTGACCTGCAACCCAATATCAGCCCATCACTTGACCCATTTTGACCTCAATCACCTTTTATCTGACCTTTCTTATTTGTTTTGATTGAGATACCTAAATCATTCAATTCCAATAAGATTGTTATTTCATGTTTATTTTGGATAACATTAATACTGTTATTTAAAAAGTGGATTGACAGCCTGTTCAGGAAGCATCACACTTCCTAGATCTAGCTTCTACTAGGAAGTCCACTTGTTTTATTTAACTCTATCTGGTGGTATTGTTTTTCATTTTACAGGTAGTTCCTCCTAGCCAAAAGGGAGTATTCATAATCAGCATTAGATCAGGAAATCAGAACACGTGCACAACCTTCAACCGACATCACAAACATGTATTCCTCCTTGGCCTATCACCCTCTATCTGTTTCATTAATTTATCAAGAATCTGGTGAAACATTTTGGCACGCCTGGTGGGACCCATCTGGGGTTCCTTGCATTCATTCATTCTTAGGGAAATATTTTGTATGTTTGTTTCTTTTCGAAAAGAAATTCAACATTAAATATTCTCCTTGGGAATCTTCTCTTTCTTCTATTTGTCTAAGTGACATTTATATTTCAAGACTAAAAAGAATCCTTCTTTTTCTTCTTGTTTTGCATTAGTGAAAGTCATTCTCTCTCCTGTTCACTCTCTATTTACATCGAATATCATATTTCAATTTGGGTTCTAAAAAACTTGCATTTCATACTTTTATGCTTGCATTTTAGCTCACATTAAAACTGAGGGCAACCTATACGCTGGAAGTCATGCCCAGCTGATGGTTGACATAATTGAATCGTAGAAAGCACTTTCTCTTCTCTCTCTCTTGCCAAACTACACAAATAAAAATTCACACATCTTCTTAAACAACACCTTACCTGGAAGAAGTTGTCAATGATCACACGATCAAAGGATTGAGAGTGGGCACCTAGCTAGTTTCTCTGTCCAGTCATTATCTTAGAGAAAGGACTGCCCCCAGCAAAACATAACCTGAAACCACCCTTAGAATTTCCTCTTCATAGGACACCTTCCCAACCAAAAATCCTATTTTGATTCACAAGTCAGTCTTAAATAACATAAGCTAAACATACAAATTCACTTTTAGGATTTTGTGTTTTTCTTAGCTTTTTCTTGAGTTGTGTTTTGAGTTGTGAGGTTACGTGCTTCATTTTCTTCTTCCTTTCACACTCCACCATCATAGTTGGTGTATTCCAACTATTTCTGAGTGTGTCAGGACCCATTTTCATCATACTCAGGTTTCTGGGTTGATATTCTATCTGACTTAATTCACAAAAAATTGATTTTTCTTCACTTCTCCAAATTTCACAGTCACCGGCATCGGTCCAGGACCGTCACAGTTTACCATCATGGGACCATCATCTGTTTACCTAACATTGTCAGTTTCCAGCTCTTTTGCTCATTTCACCCAAAAAAAACATTCATCACATTTTCTATTCTTTTTGAAATTTTCAAGACATCATCATGCTCCCAGAATTTTAAAATCACTGTCACATACAGTTTCCTTATTCCATTTTCATCATTTTTTTGCCTCATTTGCTAAAGCTATTGATTTCCCACAGTAATCGATATCGGTTACTGTAGCCGTTATTAATCACCCTTTAACTATCATCAGTTAGTTAAACCATCATTGGTTCCTCTATTCTAATTTTTAATTAGAACACCAACCAGTTTCACCTCCTGGAATCTATCCTTCTCCATTTCTGTTGTTTTCAGTGTCATTTACAGAGTACAATTTACTGGGTCTATGCTAATTCACATGGTTATGAGTCGTAACCAAACCAACACCTTTGTTTCATGCTAGCCTTCAACCACTTCCACCTAGCCCATCACCTCCTTCTATCTTGTCGCCTATGGATCCAACTCATCCCATCACCATTAATACCAGTGATGAGGATTTCGTAAGACTCCTTGACCAGAATCCTGTTGCCCTACAATATTATCTCACCCACTCATCTACCAGAGACTCCTTGGGATAATTGGTATACGAGTATGCCCATGTCTATCCCTCCTGCCCTCACCCCCACTTCTGCGTCAGCTACCACTAGCTCAACATTACCTTCATCCACCTTACCACCTATGGTGTCTCAACTAGACCCCACATCCTCTATAATTGTTACACCAATGACATCTATCACACCTGTGGTGTCAACCATTCCTTCACCAACCACCTTAAGCATGGCCCATCTGCACCCTTTACCTCGTATGTACCAGTTGCATCACAACCACCCATGGTGTCGGAAACCCACACCCCATTCCAAAACCTCATCCTTTCCATCCCATAGTCTCTACCCCCAATTACCAAGAGAGTCATTATGACTACCCCACCTGTTTACAGGCATCACCAACAACCCCCAATCTCATCTATCGCTTATTCGGGATATCTTCCACCCGCATCTATTCCCCCTTCACAGTTCTCATACTTGAAATCCCCATATACTGGGATTATTTCCACATCATACATCCATCATCAACCTCCCTTTATTTCATTTGGCATTCATTCCTCACAACCCACCAATGACCTCATTAGGATGATGATGGAAAAGATGCAAACATTAGAAGCATCAGTTTCCAGCTCTCGCAACTCCTTAACTTATGATGAAATTTGTAATGAGCCTATTCATCCATCTATCCCCATTCACCCATACCCTATACATTGGGAAATGCCCAAGTTCAACCATTTCAATAGTAAAGAAGACCCGCAACAACACTTGCGGTTATTCAAACATGGGTGCTATCTAATTTCCCAGGACGATGCTTTACTCCTACGGGCATTCCCCATGTCCTTGACATGACCCACCTTAGATTGGTATAATGGTTTACCTAGACATTCCATTTACTCATTTAACCAAGTGGCTCAAGCATTCTTGGATCATTTCTCAATCAATGTCATCAAAAACTTCACCATGACTGACCTATACTCGACATGACAGTATGATGACGAATCTATCACAGATTTCATTACTCGTTGGCGAAGCCTTATCAACCAATTAACATTCCAGTTACCTCAAGTTGAGCTTATAGAGTTGTTTACTAGAGCTTGTGCCAAGAACATCTCACCAACTCTAAAAGTACAAACCTTCCATACCTTTAACAAAGCATTTACCATGGCATGAAAATTGGAAATTCGTGTGCCATTGAAGAAAAGAAAATCCAATTGTGAAACAAAAATTCCACATTCAAATCAAATGATGCTTCTTCGTCTTCAAAGCCCCAAAATAATTATTCAAAAGCCAAAGGATCTGCCAACATGGTAGTTCTCAAAGCTAGTCCATCACATCCATCTAACCAAGCCAAACCTTCATCCAATCTTTCTCCCGTTCAAACTTTTCAGTTCCGACAGGAACAATGAATGTATACTTCAATTTGAGAGCCCTATTCTTCAGTCTTGGAAAATATTCTTAAGGCCGGAGCCATTCCACTTCCCCCCATAAAACCTCATACTGGTTTTGATCATGCTCATCCTATGCATGCATGGTATAAGGAACATGACTATTGTAATTATCATTGAGTCAAACGCCATAGCAATGGTAATTTCATAAATTTTAAGAACATTATCCAGGAAATGTTAGATAATGGAGATCTTGTCCTGGACAACCCAAACACACCGAAAAATCAAAACTTGCATATCTTTAAGAATTTGTTTCCTAATCATACACCATCATCTAATCAACATGGTGAATCTTCAACCAATGACAATAATGTCTATGAAGTCCACACTATTTTTGATATCATACCATCCGTTCCTCAATTTCCACCTATTTCGTCTATCGAGGAAATTCTAGCATGAGCTCCTCTACCCACGAAGGAGCCTACCTCATCTACTCCTTCACCCATAGAGGAGTCCCCTTCATCTCCCTCTTCACCCATGGAGGAGTCCACAATTTCTGCCAATTTCGTTTCACCATCTACCTCGTAACCTACCAAACAATCAATGGTATTAACTCTCCTACCCACACTAGAATCATCATCGCTTTCTTCTCCACTGAAAGAAGAATCTACCTCACCCCATCTACCATCGCTCTTACCCACATAGGGATTCCTTTAGACACACCACTATCTCTTGGGGACGATTCCCCATTAGCATTCCAGGATCCCATTGATCTGCTCTCTGCTCTCATACCCATAGAGTTCAAGGCTAACCAATTCCTTATCTCGCAAACATATTTTACAGGGATTTCCACTAAACTAAGTACATATCCTCTTACAGAAGTTACATTTTCACGACTGGCCGATCACTTGGATTACGTTGATAATTCCATTCTTTGGGGATGTCTTCAGCTCCCCTTTTCGACCCAAATGCAAATGTCACCTACAGATACCTCCATGATCATCCGAAGGTATTTCAAGAAACCAAATCAACCATGACATTTCCTGTTGAAATAACTTCTTCTTCGTCACCTTTACCTACATCTGAACCTTTACCCATAACCAAACCCATTCCCCTGCCTAAGAACTTACCTACACTTACATATCCTCCCACATCTAGACCTATTACTACCCTGGGAGTCATGCTGACATCAAGCCTTGTCCATCCACCCGTCAAATTGGACTTAGCCATGTACTCCCAAGTTCATCTAAAAACTAATCTCCACCTAAAAGGAAGACCCAACTTTCAAGACTGCATACACTAGTTTCACCTACCATGCCTTTCTCACCTTCACCCCTTCCATCTATCCTCGGACCTCACCCATCTACTTTAGTCAAGCGACTTCCTACCTAGAGAAAAAAAAAGCACAACATCCCGCCTCCTCATCACGATCCTTTAGTACATCAAATCAACCTGCATAACCTTAAACATCACCCATAACTTTCTTATCAGCTACCATAACCCCATCACTACCTATGTGACTTCAACCCATACATTGTATGTGACATCAACCAAAAACCTTTACCATACCTCTATTATCACCATGGATAACTCATCCTTTGTCATCATCTACTTTCTCTTCTACATTACATACTCCTACCTCACCTTTAAATAAGAAGGTGCAATCCAAGGACAAAAACCAAAATACCCTCCAAAAAGGTAGTTAAACCCACATCCCTTCATACATCACGTACTCCCACCTCACCTTTACCCAAGAAGCTTCCATCCAAGGAAAAGAACCCACTACCCTCCAACAGGGTAGTTATATCAACAACACCTTCCATTGCTAGTTCATCTACCACACCTTTACCTAAGCAGGTACTAATAAAACCTAAGACAGTACCACCTACAAAGTTAGTGGTCAAACCTATTCCACCTTGTATAACACCTCTTTCACCATAACCATCCACACATTTACCCAAACCTACACCCACTTTCCACTGTGATCCATTGGTAGGGTCCTATGCCAACATTTTAGCTAACCTTTTAGAGACCTTGGTCATCACATTACCACTGCTTAGACCTTACAACCCCCTCAAACCCAAACCAAAAGGGTTTGATGAAAGTAAAATTTGTGCCTAACATCATGTGCCAGGACATGATGTAAGAGGCTATAAGGCTCTCAAAACTACTCTCCAATTATGCCCCACTGAAGCAAATTTCAACAATGATGATCTTCTAGATGAGCACTGTTATCCAAAATCTGCCCCTTGCTCATTTTTGTGGCTAACTCCTCTCATTCTTCCCTCTCTTGTGCCTCAGACATAATATTTTACTTTTCAGGCACTCAAAACCTTCTGGGAAATGACACCATTGGATAGAGCTAAATATTTTCCCCAAAGGGTTCGCAGCCAATTTATTCCCCACGTTTCCTGGAGGAGGCGGGGCAAGGGGGAATTTGGGAAATTTTTCCCAAGAAAAAATAAAGGAAAATTCAGAGAGGAAGGCCACCCCCCTTATTGCGAGCCAAGAGAATCTCACCACCTGTCCAGAGGGTGCCAAAAATCATGGAATGCCCGCAAGGAAATTTTGAAAGGTCAAACCGCATCGAATGGGGGTTTTGACACGTGTTCAGGTCGGAAATTATCAGAGAGACCCGCGGAAAATTTAGGAAGGACAGGGCCCGCATCAATCAACGCTCGCCACGTGTCCTCCACCTCATCAGCTCGGTGGGGGAATTTTAGAAATCTTCCAAATGACCAAAAAGGTAAAAATTCACATTTTTTGCCTGCCGCCCGGTTTGGCCCTGTTTTGCCCTAAATTTTCAAATGGCCATAAATTTTGATCCAGAGCTCAGTTTTCACGTCCTTACTATCAATGGAAAGATGGTGAAATTATCTACAAGATTACAAGGTCATTTTTCATTTTGATGGAGTTTGGAGAGAGAAAATCAAAAAAACACCTCTGGCATGTGGTCATGGACAGAAATGACATTTCAACCACCGTTTTTAATGAAGAATGGCTCGCATTCTCTCCCAGCATGGTCGAAAATGTCAGGGGATGGGTCTGTAAGGATGCCCATGCTGTTTTGATGTGTTTTGGTCAATTATTGAACCTCTCTCATGTTTTCCCGTGTTTCTCTCTCCTAGGCTTGTCCCTTGCACTGAAAAAGCCAGATTTGGCTCATTTTCAAAGGGTCAAACATTTTTTGTGTATTACAGGTCCCCTTT